>AWOL01S0107715.1:0-11275 GCA_000715115.1 Nicotiana otophora
AGTAAATAATTCAGGAAAATAATATTTTAAATTCTTTAACACGTTGCTTCAATATCAAGCTTACAAATGACGAATACTTCAAATTAATAATGTTTAATTTAGAGAAAATCAACCTTCAAATAATGCACAGAATAAAAGAAACCAAGTTCCAACTAAACAGATAAAACAATTAGCAGGAGAAGATCAAACAAATTTAAAATATAAATATTTAATCAATGATGAAGAATATAACAACATAGAATATTTTAATAAATGCACAACAATGATTTACACAATTTAAAAAAATATATAATTCTTCAAATTTAGCCCGTGTACACACTTGTCACCTCGTGTACCCGACTTTCAACACAATTCAAAAATCACATTAATATCAATCCTAGGAAAAATTTCCCCCACACAAGGTTAGACAAGTCACTTACCTCGACTTGCTCCAATTTAATCAAGTATTATGTTTTTTCCTCGATTTTCCGACTTCGATCGACTCGTATCTAGTCATAATTAATTCGATATAGTCAACAAAAATTATAGAATTAATTCTATAAGAAAATACTAAATTTTAATAAAAATCCGAAATTAATTCAAAAATGGCTCGTGGGGCCCACATCTCAGAATTCGACGAAAGTTACGAAATATGAACGCCCATTCAATCACGGGTCTAATCATACCAAAATGACTAAATTCCAATAACGATTCGACCCTCAAATCGACAAGTCTATCCAAGAGGGTTTTCAAAATTTTCCAACTTAAATCACCAATTAAGTGTTAAAAACTGTGATGGATTCGGGTAATCTAACCAAGATTGAGTTAAGAACACTTACCCCAATATTTTTCCTTGAAGATATATCAAAAATCGCTTCTGCTCAAGCTCCAAGTTGTTAAAAATGGCGAATGGGGTGAAACCCCCCCTGTTTTTATAACTTACGGATCTGTCCAGGTTGACCTCAATCGTGGAGTCCGGTCCTGGACCTCGATCATGAGAGTCCGATCCTGGACCTCGATCATGAGATTCCTATCCTGGGCCTCGATCATGGGGAGTCCGATCATGGGGTCCGATCATGGGCCTCGGTCATGGCCTTCGATTATGAGTTCGACCCGGGCTTCGATCGTGGCCCTCGACCCTGGGCTCGATCATGGCTTTGATCGTGNCCAACAGAAGAAAATTGCAGCAGTTGTTCTAGTTCAATTCTGGATCCGTTAACTATCCGAAACTCACCCGAGGCCCTCGGGACCTCAACCAAATATACCAACAAGTCCTAAAACATCATACGAACTTAGTTGAATCCTCAAATCACCTCAAACAACGCTAAAACCATGAATTTCACCCCAATTCGAGCCTAATAAACTTTAAAATTTCTAATTTCTACAAACAACACCGGAACCTATCCAATCAAGTCCGATTGACCTCAAATTTTGCACCCAAGTCACAAATGGCATAACGGAGCTGTAAAAATTTTCAGAACTGAATTCCGACCCCAATATCAAAAAGTCAAACTCCCCGATCAAACTTTCAAACTTTAAAATTCCTATTTTAGCCATTTCAAGCCTAATTTCACTACGAACTTTCAAAAAAAAATCCGATCACGCTCCTAAGTCCAAAATCACCATACGGAGCTATTGGAATCATCAAAATTCTATTCCGGGATTATTTGCACATAATTCGACATCCGGTCACTATTTGAACTCAAACTTTAAATTCTTCATCAAAATTCCATATCCCGGGCTAGGGACCTCGGAATTTGGTTCCGGGTATACGCCCAAGTCCCAATTCACGATACGAACCTACCAGAATTGTCAAAACACTGATCCGAGTCTGTGTACTCAAAATATTGACCAAAATTAACTCAGTTGTGTTTTAAACATCAAATTCACATTTTAATCCATTTTTCACCTGAAAATTTTTTACGGACTGCACACGCAAGTCGAGTAATGGTAAATAGTGCTTAAATCACATAATTAATCATTAAATTTAAAGATGACATTTTGGGTCATCACAAAACAAGTTAAGGATAATCCTACAAGAATAATCCTCCACCCAAAATAAGGCAAAGAAAGAAAGAAAAGAGAGGGTCTCTAAAAGGACTTTGGCCCGATGAGCTCCATAAAGAATCGTGAGGAGCGAAATAGAAAAATACATTCAGAATTAGGGGTGGAGTTCAAGAGTTCTCGAAAACGTAAAGAGTCCAGGGGAGTTTGCTTTACCTCTTGCTTTTTATTTTTGTGTCATGAGGACATGCCGCAATTTGAAGTGTGGGGTGGGGATGTAAATATGTAATTAACTGTTGTTTTAGTTTCTTGTGTGTGTTTTCGTTTTTTTTTATTGAAATTTTTAAAATTGAATTTTTTTTATAACTTTCTTTAGGTAGTATAATAAATTCCCCTTGGTTTTTCTTTGTGCCGCTTCCAAGGGTTCTCTTTAAACCGGGTGTTGTTAGTTTTTTTTAGGAGTAGGAAACCTTGTACTGTGATTTTAAATGAAAGCAATATCTCTTTACTTCACTATGCCTTGAGAATAATAAGTGCTTTAGTTGTACGAGCTTAACTTTGCTTAACTACTTTGATTAGAGTGTCTTGATGAGTCCGATTCTGAGTGAGCTATGTGCCATGTGTGTGTGAGGTTTCGTGTATTTTGTGCATTGCATTTGATGTCTAGAACTTACCCCGTGTGTTTGCAAAGAAAAATAGTAGTTTTATTCAATCTTGAAAGTGATATAGGCATTTCTTTGTTGAGCCAGATCTATGTGTTTACCCACCAAATTGTTATGTATCTTAGTTAACCCCTTTGAGCCTATAATCTTGTTTCTTTGGCAACCGCGTTATAAGCCTTACCCATTTGTTTGAATTGACCATCTATTTGAACCATTTACCTCCCGTGAGCACTTGAAATTGTATGAACTTTGTAAAAGTTGAAGTATAGGGTGGTTGGTTTGGATTTTGAGAGGAACTATTGAACTAAGGAGAAAGGTGCACTATTTTAAAAAAGAAAGAGCCACTTGAAATGAAAAAGAAAGAAAACAATAAGTGTATGATTGTGAAAAATATTCCTTGATAGTGGTTACTTGATGTAATTATGTTTAAAGAAGTAGAGAGTGAATTTATATTGATGTGAAGGTGGAGTTATGGTTTGACATAAGTGTGGAGTTTTGAACGGTCAATTGTATGTATTAAAGTGCTTAGGGAGGTGTAGTCAATATATCCAAATGTATCATACCCGTCCCACAGCCTACATTACAACCAATTAAAGCCTTACTTAATCCTTGACTGAATAAGATCAATTAGTAGAGTAGTACACTACAGGCAAGCTTATGGTACATCTTTTGTTGTACATGAATGTTGTTATGAGAATGAGAAAATTCTTCCTATCTTGAGTTCCTAATTGTTCTTAAACTTTATTGTTTGTGGAACTACTCTCTATTCTTGGGTAAGGGCACTTGATTCATGAAGGAATGGTAATACCATTGACCTCTATGTTAGAGTAAGTGAGAAGGTTGTGAAAAATGCGTGGTGTTGTTGAGTCAACTCTTGAGGCGGGGATGTTACTGTCTTGTGCTTAATCTTTTCTAATATTCTTGGTGTGATGAGTTAGGAGAGTTGTTTAAAAAGGTCATGTCTTTGTGAAGTGTCTTTTGATTACTCGAGAAAGAGCATGGTTTAAGTGTGGGGTGTCGATGATAGGCTATAATCCCGTGTTTTAGTCGCTTATTGCACTCTAATTCAATGCACTTTACTCATATTGAGCTTTAATTAGACGTGTTTTGCACTTATTGTGTGTTTTATGCCCTGTAGGAGTGATTCTGAGCTATATAGATATTGTGGCATGAATTCATGCTATTTGGAGCTTTGAAGTAAGAGTAAAAACCCAAGGATTAAGTCGGAATCGAGTTCGGGGATCAACGGATGATAGTGGAACGAAACGAAGAATCGAGCAGGCATATTGCGCAGTGTCCAGTAAAAGGCACATAACCTTTCTCTCAAAACTCTGTTTAGGCTCCACAATATATCATTGGAAATCTATTTAAAAGGGCTACAACTTTCATGTTTTACACTTTCTCAAATTCCCAACATATACAACCCAGGTGTGCGACCAAGTGCGCAGTCGCGCACTAGGCGTGCCCTTAGGGAAGAATGGTGTACAAAGTGCGCGACCAGGTGTGCAGTCGCGCATGTACTGTCCGGAAAAAGCCCTATTTCGCTAAGAAAGGGTAGTTTCGTTGGGGATTTGCTTTGGGGGCCGATTAAATACCCCAAAACACTATTTTTGACATACCTTAAACCTAGGGAAGCTTAGGAGAAGAAGGAGAAGCAAGAGCACAAGGATTGCCTCCTTCCTTCCTCATTCAAATCCGGGTTTGGATTGTATTTATGTTTTTCTCTATTTTTAATTCATTTGTGAAGAACTTATCCATGTCTATGGAGTAGAACCTTTTGGGTTTTGATGGATTTGGTGTATTGATGATTGTTTGTGGATTATAACTCTATTTTTATGTATTTGAATCATTTTTTGAAGATTTAATAGTTGCATCTATGTTCACTTATTCTTGTAATCGAAAGAGGTATAACTTGTGATATATTTGCACTATATTGTTGGTTGAGATCATAGATTCTTCTAAGTAATCGAAAGAGGCTAGTTGAATCCTTGATTAAACCTAGTTAGGAGGATAATCGAAAGAGGTTCTCCTAAACACCACTCCATTACGAATTCTTGCATATCTTCACCGAGCTTAAATTGGTTCATATTGTGAGATTGAGACTTAATCGACAGAGGAGTTTCTACTAAACATTTGTACTGATAATTAAGTGAATTCGAGAGACTCACGTGAACATTAGAAGTGAATTATCTAGAGTTAGATCCCGAACAATTATCTTGCACCTATCCAATCAACCCATATTTTCTCCCATTGATAACTCCATTGCTTACCTTTGTTGTGATTGTCATTAGTCAATAGCTGTAGATTTTAGATTATTAATTATATAAACATTAACTGTTGATCCTCCTGGATATAAATCTAGCTATGAACTACGATAATACTGTTTAAATCCATTCCCTATGGAGACGATAATTATACTATACTATCTTTGACTAGCGAGCACAATTTAAGTGTGTGTTTTGCGCTCGTCACATGTGCTACAATATTTACTTGAGAAATGACAATTGCAATAATATTACCTCCTTCAGCTAAGTTAGACTTAGGAGTATTAGTTTTTCCTTTGTCATTTCCTGCTCTGTACCTGCACTGTGAGGTATGATGGCCTAGTTTTTCACAAACAAAACAAGAGCCTTTTTTTCTTTTAAGGTTAGGATTTTCAGGCTTGTAACCTTGAGACTTATTCTCGTACCTTTTGCGGTTGTTGTTGCTACTTTGTACTAAATTTGCTTTAAGAGGTGTCATCCTAGCATTGGCACACTCTTTTCTGTTGGAATCTTCAATTAGGAAGTGGGTCACAATTTCCTCAATAGTGAAATTTTTCTGTTTGTGCTTTAAGTTATTTTTGTAGTCACTCCATGAGTCAGGAAACTTCTCAATTAACACTCCAGCAGCAAACTAAACTGGTAAAGACATCCCCTCGGCCTTCAAGTCTTCTAGCAATTTTTTATATTCGTTGATTTGCACGTTCGTCTCTTTGTCATCTCTCATCTGCCACTGATAAAATTTTTCTACTACAAATTTTTGTTTTGTAGCATCTTCAACAGTGAATTTTTTAATTAAGGCTTCTCAGATATATTTTGCTTCCTTATAACTGCAATACACGTCAAACAGTTCATTAGAAATAGTTTGTAATATAGTATGACGGCATACCTTGTTGGCATATTGCCATGATTTTACTATTTTATTATCAGCGTCTGTACTAGGTTGTGGATGCAACAGTGCATGTGCAACACCATGGACATCAAGCAGTGAGAAAATACGTTCTTGCTAACGCTTGAAATTTTCATTGGCGAAAATTTCAATATTTGACACGTCTGAAATTGGCTTGGCATATGACAGTGCAACTAGGGCTGGAACAACGGAGGTAGTGCCAATATTAGTAGTATCAGTAGTATTTTTAGCATTAGTGTTGTTTGCCATAATTTCTTAGATTGTAGGAAATGAGAGTAAAATTTTCAATAATAACACTGCTTCAATATTCTTTGTAAGCGGATACACGGGTTGACTTGAGTCGTGCTAGGCACTGTCCTAAGAAACTATTTCAGCAATATGAAATGTCTCCCCAGGATTAAACAAGTCTACCTCTATTTAAGAGGATACAGGTAGGGATGTACATGGACCGGGTTGGTTCGATTTTTATCAAAATCAAACCAGTTATATCGGTTTGGATTGGTTCGATTTTGTCGGATTTTTCGGATTTTGTTACCTAAATATTATTTCAATCTTACTTTGTTAAATTTTTGATAAGTAAATATGTGTTTGTTAAAAATTTAAAAAATTGACAAACATATTATCTATTACAATATTTTTATGGGAGATTTTACTTAGTAACACATGATAGTTATCTTTTTAGTCGTCTGACAATAATATTTTTGTTGATGTACACTTTTAAGGTTAATCGAATTTAGTAATTAAACATAAAAATCAATACGATACCTAAATAATAATAATTACTTCAAATTCGAAAAAGATATAAAAATTTAATAGATCTTGACATATGAATATAGAAGAACAAAGAGATTGACGCATTTCAGTAACACTTGATAAGAAAGTGATCGTACAACCCATTATTTAAGGTTAATAAATATGGAGCACTTCATATTCTATTGAATATTATATCACGTAAGAAAATCCCAAATATTTCTAGATATTTTTAAAGAAAATTCTATATAAAATCTTAAAAATATATATCAAAACTATATATTTATATGTCGGTTTGGTTCGAATTTTTTTACTAATACCAAACCAAACCTAATCGGATTTTTTAATCTGTTTGGTTTGACTTTTCGGTTTGGTGCGGTTTTCCGGTTCGGTTTGTACACCCTTAAATACAGAAATCAGCAAAATTAAATTTCAAACCCACCTATTTAAAAGAGGGGAACAAAAAAAATTAAACTACTAAGTTTTGAGAAGAAAAAATAAATAAATAAATAAAGGAAAGATGATGAAGACCGAAATTAAAAGGAAAGAAGTATAAGGATTTCTTTGTCTTGTTGTTGATGATTTTCTTGTCTAGTTGAGAGCCTATTTATAGGCACATGTGCATGGATCCATATGTTGTGAGAAAAGCATGTTGTAAATGCAATTGCCACTTTTCAAAAGCTTCTTGCCATTTATCACATGGCTTCTACAGCTGCCACATGGTTTTGTTTAAAATATTTGTCAACAAAGGGCTTTTAAATATTGCCACGGTTTCATCGCTGTCGCTGGAGCAATAATTTTAAAAATATTCTACATTGAAACTGCTTTTCAAACAAAGAACCACTTGGCAGTTGCCACTAACTTGTGAGACTGTCAATAATCAATTAACGGGGTGTATTATTGGGGGCATTTTATTGAATTTACAGGTATATGTATATGTTTTTAAAAACTTTTTTAACCAAATGCAATCTATCTGAAGCACCAGAGTGAAATTTATCATGTTTGTGTTGTATACATGATGTGACTGTTCACTTAAAATGTGATATTCAAAGATTGAGATATGTATCACTACAAGAAATAAAATTTTCGGTGACAATATTATGTGGTGATCACTTAAGTCGTCACCAAGAACGTTGCTATATTATTTTTATGATTAGATTTTGTAGCGACTAATCTCGCCACAAAAATTAAGCAAATGCATCACGAAATAAAGTTTAGATAAATCGTCACAAAAAAATATTAATGAAAATTTTATTTCATGTAGTGCTCTAATAGTAACGAACATAGAGTGAGTTGTTGAAACCAAATAGATTATTCGTCAAAGTATTATTTTTCCCATAAAAAATATTGGCTAATTGAGACCATTTTTATTTTTATTTTAGAAGTTTTTCAACCAAGGCTTGGAGCAGTGTGAATTTACATTCGCTCATGTTGTGTTGCTAGTATTAGCTTTTGTAGCGACTAAACTCGCCACTAAAAGTAAACAAATGCGCCGCGACATATTATACTACTTTTGGTGGCGACTAAAGAGGTCACAAGAAAATATCGCCACCGAAATTCTTATTTCCTGTGTTGCATATAGTAAGTTGGAAATAAAGTTGAAATTAATGGGCAGATCAGGTTCATTATCAAAAATATTCTGTACCATTCATCATTATCTCATAAATTTCACAATGCAAGAAATTCATGGTTGGATTATATGTTTTGTAGAACTATATATATTGTATTGTAACACTATAAGTTTCCAAATTTCAATCACGTCCATAATTCATAAAACAAGCAATAGTAACTTCATATGTGTGATATCAACAGAAATGAAATCCCCATCCCATTTCTTCTTCTCATATTAGCACGTTGATATGAAAGAGCAACTCTTGGATTTCTCTCGTGTTACGTGCTTGCACAAGGAGTACTGCCAACTTCAATTAATCACATTAGCTTAATTTATCCCTTTTTTACTAAAACCATAAATTCTAAACAATCAAAAGGAAGGAATAAATTTCTGATTGTTACAAGAGGCGGCTGGAGGGTGAAGCAAGTGAGACAACCCCAATTTTTGCCAATAATACAATATAGGTTGTTTTTTTAAAAAAAAGAAAAAGAAGTAGACTTATACGTAGTCTCTTGCGGGTAGAAATAGACCAGTCCACTTTCAAGAGTGGAGTATATGACTTTGATTAATGTGACAATTTAAGCTAAAATTGGAAATTGTAAAAGACTCCTAAAATATAGTGCTTCCTTTTTAGTTTTCTCCAAAAGTTCGTAATTTTGTTGTTCTTTTTCTCCGACATGTATATTGAAGATGTTAGAGGTTATCAACTAGAAAGTATGAATCTATTTATTAAATGTTTTTATTCTTTTTTAAATGACTATATTATTTATAAAATATTGTTAACAGTTTCGATAATAGTTGTTTAAGTGGAAAGAAGTTTTTAAAATTAAAGTTGATACAATATTCCNGGAAGGAATAAACTTCTGATTGTTACAAGAGGCGTCGGGAGGGTGAAGCAAGCTAGGCATACCAATAATATATAGGTTGTTTTAAAAAAAAGAAAAGAAAAAGAAGTAGACTTATACGTAGTCTCTTGCGAATAGAAAAAGATCAGTCCACTTTCAAGAGTGGAGTATATGACTTTGATTAATGTGACAATAAGCTAAAATTGGAAATTGAAAAAGACTCCTAAAATATAGTGCTTCCTTTATAGTTTTCTCCAAAAGTTCGTAATCTTCTTGTTCTTTTTCTCCGACATGTATATTGAAGATGTTATAGATTATCAACTTCTTGAGTCAAGTTCTATTATTTTAACTTTTATTGTTTTCTATCTAATTTTTTATTTTGATAATTTTATTTGATAGGTATATATTGTCTTTTTGATTATTTGTTACTATATAATTTAGATATGTCAACTAGAAAGTATGAATCTATTTATTAAAATTTTTGATTCTTTTTTAATTGATAGCCCTGATTTTCATACTCTCACTACTGTCCGAATTATAGCGGCATAATCCTACTACAAAAAATTCCTAATTTTGTTTGCCTTTAATGCTTTCAAAAAGCAAACATAGGAAGAGGTACAAAATTGATTATCCTTCCTTAGCCGGTAAATGCTAGTTTTTTTCCTTCATATTTAACCAACTAGTAGTACATTTTTTTATTGACGGACAAAAATAAAATCTGCATTATTTAATGCCCAAAAAAAAAAAGTTTTTCTACCCTTGAAATATCAAGAAAATCTTCATAATAGTTCTACAACAAAATACGACTAATAATAACAAAATTTGCAAGATGAAATTTGTCGTTTACTTATCCACAAACTTTAATATGATCAACAAAAGGTATGATGCGTGTAACTTTCATACATCTTATGAACCCTATGATGCATGTAAATATTTTAATGCGCGAGCTGTATAGAAGGTAACTTTGGTGAGCTTTAACTTCAAATTATAACTGTTATTCTATGTGATCTCCTCAAATTATAACTGTTATTCTATGTGATCTCCTGTAGTTATTAGATACATGGATATAATGTAGTTAATCAATTTGGAAATTAATAGATAAATCATACATTACTGACACTACATTTCTTTCTCATTAGAGGCCACAATTTTATAGACAGACAATAAATTATAATTAATGTGAAAAGTAACCAGGACATCCTTCCCTCCAAGAACTCCTCACCTTGCTCTTGGGGTGACTCGAACTCACAACCTCTTGGTTGGAAGTGGAGGGTGCTTACCATCATAGCAACCCACCATTAAAAGGTAAAATAGCGTCACCCGTTCCGAATTATATAATAGTTCTTGCGTTTTTAGATCTTCATAATATTTTATACCATTTTGTTTCTACTCAACTTTCACAAATGTCAATAATTTAAATTTATTAACTTATTTACAATTTAACTATATGATGCATTTCTCTCTTTTCAACTGCTACTTTCTTTTACCATTTCTGGTGCATATTAAATTTTGTACTAAATCAAATACCATGGTCCATGACATGTAATAAAATGTAGGGGTAGTAACAACTAATTTTAAACCAAAAAATCAAAANAAAAAAAAGTGGGCATACGCATATAAAGTTGTGACAAAACTTAGCAAATAATTAAGGCTAGAGGTGCTTATCGGGCGGATTGGACGGATAATTATGCTTAACGGTTCAACTTATCAGTTAACGATTATAAATGTAGTAATGTACTAGCCATCCAATAAGATAACGAGCGGATTGGTATTGGATTAACGATTATCGGACAGTTTATCGGCTAAACCAAATAGAAAAATTTTGAACAATCAATACCAAACGGCCAAATGCATAGTTCAATTGTCTCTATTAGTTTTTGAACAATCAATACCAAACGGCCAAATGCATAGTTCAATTGTCTCTATTAGTTTTTGAACAATCAATACCATTAGCATTGTTATCCACAAAGGTAATACTATGGCCAAGAGAGAAATTCAATTCATGTCCACTCATAATTCATGAGAAGCCAGAGACGACTGCTATTAGCTACAAACAATTCTATCACTCTACGTACAACTTCTTATGCAACAATGTAGTAACAAGTTTATATATATAGGGGTAAAAGTGTAAATATAAAAAAATTTAACGGGTTAACAGTTTACCCAATAAGAAAATTGAGTAATCCACCCCCAAACTGTTAAGCCATTAATTATAAAATACCAATCTGTTCACTATCCATTACTCTGATAAT
>AWOL01S0107717.1:0-31202 GCA_000715115.1 Nicotiana otophora
ACTGGTTTCCGAGGGTTCGGGAGGTCTGTTTACTATAGCTTTCTTACTTATAATCCTTTGAAGTGCTAGAGATAGGTTTCTTTTACCTCGACTTCGGCCTGGGGAGGGTTCTGCCCTCCCTTGCGATGCATCTCCTCTACCACGTGAGCGAACCATTGTCTGTAATGCATACAGATAAGAGTCAGTTACAACCGTGTTGATCTCCCTGTAGAAGGTCTGTTGGATCATGGCCTCGGTCATATCATTATTCGGGCATTCTTTGACCATGGTACGGTATCTTTCCCAAATCTCGTGCAATGGCTCATTGGGCTCTTATTTGAAAGCTAGAATTTCATCCCTTAGTGTAGCCATGTGCCCCGGAGAGAAGAATTTGGCATTGAACTTCTCAGCCAACTCCTCCCAAGTGTGGATGGAATGACTGGGCAATCTCTCTAACTAGTCCAAAGCCTTTCCCCTTAGAGAAAAAGGAAACAACCTTAACCGCAGTGCATCCTCGGAGACATTTCTTTGCTTGCTCCCCCAACAAGTATCGATGAAACCCTTGAGATTCTTGTAGGCATTTTGGTGTGGAGCTCCGGTTAAGAAACCCCGCTTCTCAAGCAGTGTAAGCATCATGTTGGTTATTTGGAAGTTGCCATCCCTAATCCGGGGCAGAACTATTGCACTTGCATAGCCCTCATTCGGCAACACCCGGTGCGCTGCTCTTGGTGGAGGTGGGGGAGGGTTTGGGACATTATCATGAGGCAGTCGGCCTCTCCTGTTTACTTGAGGCTCGAGTTAAACCTCATCCACTTGATCATCATCTACCTCCTCCCCCAATGGTAAATTTCCGAGGGGCTCGTTGTTAAGGGCCATTTTGTACCTAAAAGCAATTCACAAACAAAACTAGCGAATCGGAAAGAAAGAAAGACAAAACACACAAATACCAAGATATATAGCTAAATCTGTTTAACTCCCCGAAAACGGCGCCAAAAATTGATCTCGGCCAGATCCACACCACAATTAAGTAGTGAGGCGGTCGATGCAATAATAAACCCAACGAAGGTCGGGATCGAATCCACATGGAGTTAGAATATGGGATTAGGTGTATAGCTAAGTCAATTGCAAGTTTTGGCTCCAATTACACTTCCACAAACTTGGTTGGTGTTCTACTTCTACTTTACTCTATTATTTACAAATATAAAACTAAGGACAATATTTTTGGTTTTGGGTTTTTCAAATGATTAAAAGGGACTAGGGTCTTGACTTTTACCTAGGTGGTTATCTAATGGGTTGTAAAGTCCAGGGAAAATTTGATTAGTTAGGGTCGTGATGTAGCAATCACATCCGGGTACTCACTCTGTACCTCTCGATAGTTTGAGTGATTTTGCCCAATTTGGCTTTCTCAAGTCCAATTGGATATTTGCACAATACAAGTGATATTAGCTCAAGTCGTGTATTACTATCTCTAGGTTTAACCCTTTAATTGGGGCTATCAATTTCTTGAGTTCACCCCAATTTCTTGTTAGCCAAATTTTCCTAGACTTAGTCTCTCTTTCTCAAGTAGAGGCTAAGTCAAATAGGCATGAATCAATGTTTGCAACCATTGATTCTAGGCTTCAATCATGAACAAGGCTAAATATCACTAACCCAATCAAAAATAAGTCCTAAATTAAACACCTATCAAATACCCACACTAAGGTTGGGTCACAACCCTAGCTAAAGATTTAGCTACTCATGAAAAGTACAAAACTCAAAGAAGAAATTAAGATAGAATGCATATTAATTAATTAGGGAAAGAAAATCTAATGTATAGATGTTAATATAGTACAACACTCCTCAAAGTAGAAAAGAAAACGGCTCAGGTGCTCTTCTCTAACGTCACTTAACCTAAAAATGACAAAAAGTTCTATTTATACTAAGCTGAAAATATCTGATAAAATTGCCCCTACGGAGGTTGTGCGGACGCATAATTCTGGTGCGGTTCGCACATTGAGCTTCTACGGCCGCACAATTATTGTGCGGTCCGCATTCTTGGAATTGTGGTCTTGGAACTTCGGGGAATCTGCAGTCCGCATAAAAATGAGTGTGGCCGCGCTTCTGAATGTGCGACCGCATAAAAATGATGCGGTCCGCACTCCTTGATTTTGAACTTGAATCCAACTCTCTGATTCTTCACTCCTGCGAACTGCATAATAGTGAGTGCGGCCGCACTTGATATTCTGTGACCACACAATTTTGGTGTGGTCCGTACTTCTTCAACTTGCCCAAATAATATTCTCTGAATCTCCTCTCTGCGGCCACACTAGAATTGTGCGGTCTGCACTACTGGCCTTTTTGCCCTGTTTTGGTTCTTGTTCACTTTTGACTCCTTTATGAATTGATTTTGACTTTTTTGGCTCATATCCTAATATTCCTGCAAGTAAGCATGTTTTGTTAGTTTTCGGGAATGCCTTTAAGTATTTTGAGCTAAATCGCAGTTAAAAGAGAGAAAATAATCGATCAATATCCCTACTTATCACGGCCGCAGATCGACCCTTTTTCTAACAAACCAACTTCAAGGAGTTGGTATATTTCACCTTCCACTTGTGCGGTCTGCAAGTTAATTATGCGGCTGCATAGCACATTTGCTGCAACAACTGTAAATATGCAGTCCGCACAATTCAACTGCGGTTCATAAATCTTGCAACACTTAGCCAAATTTCTGTCCACTATTCCTGTAAGGCAGAGTCATCCCTGTAGCACACTTAAAATCAAGCTAGCACAAAAATAAAACCTAACTACAAAATAAGCAAAGGACAGAAAAAGAAATATGAGTTGCCTCCCAAGAAACGCCTGATTTAACATCACGGTACGATGCAGAATACCATCAGTTGAAATGAATGACTGTCACAACGTGGCCATCTCCAAGTTTTCACAAATAGTGCTTTACCCGGTGACCATTGACTTGGAATACCTCATTGTTGTAATGACTCGGCCGGTTGTTTTGCCTTCTAGAACCTCATTTCCCTAAATAAGACTCCTCGTATGTGCTTTTACTATTTTATGACTTGCGGGGATGGTTAGTTCGGGAATTTGAAGGGTTCGGATTGAAATTTGAACACTTGGTTCCTTAGTTGGCTTTAAAAAAGGCTAAGTTTGACTCTGGTCAACGTTTTGAGAAAATGACCCCGGAATCAGGATTAGACGGTTCCAATAGGTTCGTATGATGATTTTAGACTTGGACGCCATCACGACCTATAGGTGAAATTGGGGTCGTGATAATATGGTATCAGAACACTAGATTCACGTAGGTTTCATAAAGATATGAGCATGGCCTAATAAAGTCTTGTGGATCAATACGGAGACGTCTGTACTTATCTTCGAGAGGCTATAGGGTGTTATGAAACTACCTTTCTTCATTTTATATCGTGCAGTTGATGTAATACTAAGTATTTTTCCCCTATTCTCTCACATATGGTGAGAATGTGCATTACAGAGGTTCCAGACTAGGGAAGAGATGTTCCCCTGTTGCTAGAGGCCGAGGCAGAGGTTGGGGAGGGCTCCAGCCCGTGGCAGAGGATGAGGGCATCCCAGAGTTATTCCAGTTATGCCACCAGTAGATCCAAGAGAGGATCCTATGATTCAGGAGCAGGGCGCGGTGCCCGCAGCAGAGCCAGCTCCAGTGGATTTCACATCTGCACCGGGATTTCAGGAGGTCATGGGCCGTATGTTACATATCATAGATACTATGACTCAGGCTGGTTTATTTTTGACAGACCGAGCCATATCTCAGGTGGGAGGGGGAGCACAAACCCCTACCACGCAGGCTCATGGGCATGCAGCTGCTGTATATCAGACCCAGGGAGCACTACTCGTGGGCAGAGCTCATCCAGTTGTAACAGCTACACCAGAGCCCATACCAGTTGCAGCCAGTGATTCGCACAGGCTGTTGGACAGATGAACCAGTCTTCATCCTCCTGCTTTCGGAGGTGAGCCACATGCGGACCCCCGTGATTTTATTGATCGGTGTAGGGACATGCTACATAACATGAGGATACTAGAGTTCCACTGGGTAGACTTCACTACCTTTCAGCTGGAGGGCAGGGCACGTAGTCGAGTGTTTTCCTTTATGAAGGCTCGACACATGGTCGAGAAGGGTTGTTTGTCATATTTGTCCTATGTTCGGGACACTACGGCAGAGACTTCGGTGATTGATTCGGTGCCCGTAGTTCGAGAGTTCTCCGGTGTGTTTCCTTCTGATCTTTCAAGTATGCCACCAGATTGTGATATTAATTATTGTATTGATTTGGCCCCAGGTACCCAGCCTATATCTATCCCACCATAACGTATGGCTCCAAAAGAATTGAAGGAGTTGAAGGAATAGCTTGAGGAGTTGTTAGCAAAGGGGTTCATCCTGCCGAGTGTGTCGACTTGGGGCGTACCGGTATAATTATTGAAGAAAAGGATGAGACTATGCGAATGTGGATTGATTATCGCCAATTGAATAAAGTTACGATTAAGAACAAGTACTCATTGCCGCATATTGATGATTTGTTTGACCAGTTGCAGAGTGGTAGAGTGTTCTCTAAGATCGACTTGAGATCGTGGTAGCATCAGTTCAAGATCCGAGATTCTGATGTTCCGAAAACTACTTTGCGGACTAAATATGGCCATTATGAGTTTCTGGTGATGTCTTTGGGTTTGACTAATGCCCCGGCGGTGTTTATAGATCTGACGAACTGGGTGTTCAGGATATATATTGATTCGTTTGTCATTGTCTTCATTGATGACATCTTGATCTACTCGCGTAGTACGGAGAAGCACGAGCAGCATTTGAGAGTGATGCTTCAGACCTTACGGGAACAAAAGCTATATGCTAAGTTCTCCAAGTGTGAATTATGGCTAGACTCTGTAGCATTTTTGGGGCATATTGTATCGGGGGAGGGTATTAAAGTTGATCCCAAAAAGATTGAAGCAGTTCATAATTAGCATCGTCCCACCTCGGCGACTGATATCCGGAGTTTTTTGGGGTTAGCAGGTTATTATCGTCGGTTTGTGGATGGTTTTTCATCTATTGTAGCACTTTTGACCAATTTGACCAAGAAGAGTGCTCCGTTCCGATGGTCCGATGATTGTGAGGTGAGCTTTCAGAAGCTTAATACCCCATTGACTTCAGCACCGGTGTTAGTGTTGCCTTCTGGTTTAGGGATGTATACAGTGTATTGAGACGCTTCATTGGCCTAGGTTGTATATTGATGCAGGAGGGGCAAGTTATTGCATATGCTTCACGTCAGCTGAAGCCCCACGAGAAGCATTACCCGGTACATGATTTAGAATTGACCGTGATAGTTCATGCTCGTAAGATCTGGAGGCATTATCTTTATGGGGTGTCCTATGAGGTTTACACTGATCATCGTAGCTTGCTGCATTTGTTCAAATAGAGGGATCTAAATTTGAGACAACGCAGGTGGCTTGAGTTACTAAAAGAGTATGATATTACTATCCTTTATCATCCGGGCAAAACAAAATTAGTTGGAGACGCCTTGGGCAGAAAGGTGGAGAGTATGTGTAGTTTGGCCTTCATTTCAGCAGAGTAGAGGCTATTAGCTTTAGACATTCAGTCCTTGCCTAACAGACTTGTAAGGCTGGATATTTTAGAGCCCAGTCGAGTTCTTGCATGTGTTGTTGCCCAGTCTTCACTATTTGAGCGGATCAAAGCTCGCCAGTTTGATGATCCACACTTGTTAGTTCTCCGAGAGACGGTACTACGGGGTGGTGCCAAGGATGTTACTATCGGAGAAGATGGTTGTGACTCCAGGGTCATCTATATGTTCCTAATGAGGATTGGTTGAGGGAAAAGATCCTAGAAGAAGCACACAGTTCTCGATATTTTATCCATCCAGGTGATACGAAGATGTATCGCGTCCTGAGACAGCATTATTTGTGGCGGCAGATGAAGAAAGACATAGTTGAGTATGTAGCCAGGTGCCTAAATTGCTAGCAAGTTAAGTATGAGCACCAGAGGCTAGATGGTCTACTTCAGCAGATGACTATACTGGAGTGGAAATGGGAGTGCATTACTATGGACTTCGTAGTTGGGTTGCTGCAGACCTTGCAAAAGTTTGATGCAGTTTGGGTCATTGTCGACAGGTTGACCAAGTTGGCACACTTCATTCCGGTTGTGACTACGTATACTTCAGAGAGGTTGGCCAAGATTTATATTCAGGAGATAGTTCGGTTGCATGGTGTGCCAATTTCCATCATATAAGATAGAGGCCCTCAGATTACTTCACATTTCTGGAGAGCAGTACAGAGTGAATTGGGGACCCGTGTAGAGCTCAGCACAGCCTTTCATCCACAGATTGACGGACAGTCGGAGCGGACAGTGCAGATCTTGGAGGACATGCTCAGAGCATGTGTGATTGACTTTGGAGGTCAGTGGGATCGTTTCTTGCCCTTGGCCGAGTTTGCTTATAATAACAGTTACCAATCCAGCATCGAGATGGCTCTATTTGAGGCTTTATATGGTCGGCAATGTCGTTCGCCCATTGGATGGTTTAAGCCCGGAGAGGCTAAGTTATATGGTACTGATTTGGTGAAGGATGCCTTGGACAAGGTAAAGTTGATTCAGGAGCGATACAACACAGTCCAGACAGAAGAGTTATGCGGATCAGAAAGCACGTGATTTATCATTTATGGTGGGTGAGAAAGTTCTCTTGAAGGTTTCGCCGATGAAGGGAATCATGAGATTCAAGAAGAATGGCAAGTTGAGCCCAAGGTTTATAGGCCTATTTGAGGTGTTGAGACGAGTTGGGGAGGTTGCTTACGAGCTTGCTTTGCCTCCTAATCTATCGGGAGTTCATCCGGTTTTCCATGTATCTATGCTTTGGAGGTATCATGTCGACCTGTCACATGTGTTAGACTTCAGCACAGTCCAGCTAGATGAGAGCTTCGGTTATGAAGAGGAAATAGTTCCATTGTTGATAGGCAGGTTCGCTAGTTAACGTCCAAGAAGATTTCTGCGGTAAACGTTTAGTGGAGGGCCCAACCAGTCGAGGAAGCGACTTAGGAGGCCAAGGAGGACATACGGAGCAGATATCCATACTTATTCGGCACTCCAGGTATGATTCTAAACCTGTTCGAGGACGAACGTTTGTTTAAGAGGTGGAGAATGTAACGACCCAACTGGTTATTTTACCTTCTAGAACCCTGTTTCCCTAAATAAGACTCCCCATATGGGCTTTTACTGTTTTATGACTTGCGGGGATGGTTAGTTCGGGAATTTGAAGGGTTCAGATTGAAATTTGAACACTTGGTTCCTTAGTTGGCTTTAAAAAAGGCTAAGTTTGATTCCGGTCAATGTTTTGAGAAAACTACCTCGGAATCGGAATTTCATGGTTCCAATAGGTTCATATGATGATTTTGGACTTGGGCGCCATCACGACCTAAAGGTGAAATTAGGTCATGACAATTGTTTTTGTTCTTCAAGTCCAATGCACCAAAAGGCGTCACACCTATAATTTCAAAGGGACCACTCCTTTTAGACTTTAGCTTTCCGGGAAGCATACTCAACCTTGACTTAAACAACAACACAAGATCACCCACCTTGAACTCTTTGTTCCAAATGTATTTGTCATGAAGATATTTCATCTTTTCTTTGTACAAGGACGAACTTGCATAAGCATAGTACCGAAACTCATCCAATTTAATCAAATGTGCAACCCTCAAGTTAGCGGCTACATCCCAATCAAGATTCAACTTCTTTAGATCTCACGTGGATTTGTGCTCAAGTTCCACCAGAAGATGACAAGCTTTGTCCAACACCAACCGGTATGGTGACATTCTGATAGGTGTTTTGTAAGCCATCTGCTAGGCCCATAATGCATCATCAATCTTCTTGGACCAATCCATACGGTTAGCATTCGTTGTTTTTGATAAAATACTCTTTATCTCCCGGTTGGATACTTCCACTTGACCGCTAGCTTGTGGATGATAGAGAGTCGTGACTTTATGAGTAACACCATACTTGCTAAGTAAAGTGTCGAAAGCCTTGTTGCAAAAATGTGACCCCCTAATGGCTTATAATAGCCCACGGAGTACCAAACCTTGTGAAAATATTCTTCTTCAAGAATGCCACCACACTTATCACCTCATTGTTGGGTAAAGAAACGGCCTCAACCTATTTAGACACATAATCAACCGCGACCAAGATGTAGGTGTTTCCACAAGAACTCACAAAAGAACCCATGAAGTCAATACCCCACACATCAAAAATATCAATCTCCAAAATGGTAGTGAGTGGCATTTCATTTTTCTTCGAGATTCCACCGGCCCGTTGACATTCATCACATCTTTTAACTAGCTCACTAGCATCCTTGTAAAGATTGGGCCAATAGAAATCGCAACTTAGCACTTTTGTTGTTGTTCTTGCTGCACCATGATGACCACCATATGGCGAAGAATGACAAGACCCAAGAATTTCACATTGCTCTTCTTCTGGTTCACATCTTCTAATCACACCATCCGTACAAATCTGAAAAAGGTATGGTTCATCCCAATAATAATCTTGACAATCCAGTTTGAGCTTCTTCCTTTGGTTTGAAGAGAACTCATCCGGGATGATACCACACACAAGGAAATTTGCTAGATCCGCAAATTGTGGTACCTCCTTCATCGAAATGGCCAAGGGTTGCTCATCGGGGAAGGATTCATTGATTTCAAGGCCATCATGCGGCCTCCTCTCCTCCTCCAAATGAGACAAGTGGTCCGCCACTTGATATACACTCCTTTTTCTATTTTGGATGTCAATATCAAACTTTTGCAACAAAAGTACCCATCTCATCAATCGAGCTTTGGAATCTTTCTTGCTCATTAGATAACAAAGTGTCGCATGATCCGTGTGAACAATGACCTTGGCACCCATCAAATATGGGCGGATCTTCTCAATTGCAAACACAATGGCAATGAGCTCTTTTTCCATAACGGTATAGTTGTCTTGGGAACCATTCATGGTCTTACTAGCATAGTATACCGGATGAAAAATCTTGTTGATGTGTTTCCCTAAACTAGCACCACCCACTACATCACTTGCATCACACATAAGTTCAAAAGGGACACCCTAATTTGGAGCGGTGATGATGGGAGTGGTTGTCAACTTGAACTTTAACAATTCAAAGGCTCTTATGCAATCATCATTGAAGTTAAACTTAGAATCTTTCTCAAGAAGCTTGCACAACGAGTTCACCACCTTAGAGAAATCTTTGATGAAGCGCAGGTAAAACCCCGTGTGGCCTAAGAAACTTCGCACACCTTTCACCGAAGTTGGAGGTAGAAGTTTAGAAATCACCTCAATCTTTGCCTTGTCAACTTCAATTCCATTCTTTTTTCGATTTTGTGGCCAAGTACAATGCCTTGCTCGACCATGAAATGACACTTCTCCCAATTAAGCACTAAATTTATTTCTTCACATCTTACCAATACTTTATCTAAATTTGCAAAACAATCATCAAAAGAACCCCCAACAACCGAGAAGTCATCCATAAAAACTTCAAGGTAGTCCTACACCATGTCCATGAAGATAGTCATCATACACCTTTGAAAAGTCGATGGTGCATTACACAAACCAAATGGCATCCGCTTGAAGGTGAAAGTACCATAGAGACATGTAAAGGTTATTTTCTCTTGATCCTCCGGAGAGATAAGGATTTGGTTGTAACCCGAATACCCATCAAGAAAGCACCGCCGGACAACCTATCAAGCATTTGGTCTAAGAAAGGAAATGGAAAATGATCCTTCCTTGTAACTTTGTTGAGCTTGCGATAGTCCATACACACTCTCCAATCGGTCAACGTTCTTGTAGGAATCAACTCATTCTTGTCATTGGTGACCACCTTCATGCCCCCCTTCTTTGGGACACATTGAATCAGAGAAATCCATGAACTATCACAAATGGAGTAGACCACCCCGGCATCCAACCACTTGATAATCTCCTTTTTGACAACTTCCTGCACATACTCATTGAGTCTTCTTTGATGTTCAATAGATGGTTTGGCGCTTTCTTCCAAATTGATCTTATACATGCAAAATGCGGGGCTTATCCCCCGAATATCCTCCAATGTCCATCCAATAGCCTTATTTCTCTTATGTAGCAAGAATCTACATGTACATTAGTCAAACAAGAGGAAATAATAACCGATAAAGTAGAACAAGGGCTAATAAATTCATACCGGAGATGTGGAGGAAATGGCTTCAACTCCCAGGTAGGAGGCTCTTCAATGGAAGGATTTGTAAGAGTTGTCCTATTTTCAAGATCCAAAGATAGTTTCGAGGTGCATAATTGTACGACCCCATTCCTTGCAAAGAACTCACATATTCCATGAATCTATCCTTCTCGTCATCATCAAAGTTGATCAAGACGGCCTCCAACATATCACCAACATTGATTGTGGCACTCTTATCATCAACAATAACACCGGTCACCAATTCCACAAAAGAACACACCTCATTGCTATTTAGTTGCCGCATGGATTTACACGCATGGAAAATTACTTTTTCATCACCCACTCGGAAGGTGTGTTCTCCGGCTTCAACATCACAAAAGAGCCTTCCCCGTAGCAAGGAAAAGTTTTCCAAGAATAATCGTCACCTCATAATAAACTTCACAATCTAGAATGACAAAATCCGCCGGAAGAATGAATTTATCAACACGAACCAAGACATATTCAATCACTCCCAAAGGTTTCTTCATGATACGATCGGCCATTTGCAATCTCATAGAGGTAGGTCTTGGTTTCCCAATTCCTAAGGTCCTGAAAACCTAATAGGGCATCAAATTGCTACTTGCTCCAAGATCACAAAGAGCTTTAGCAAACTCGACACTTCCAATTGTACAAGGATTCGTGAAAGCACCGGGATCTTCTAACTTAGAAGTCATTGAATGCATAATTGCACTCACTTGATGAGTGACTTTGATAGTTTCAAAATTCATTGACCTCTTCTTCGTCACGAGATCCTTCGTAAACTTCGCATAACCGGGCATTTGTTTAAAAGCTTCAACTAATGGCACATTGATTGAGAGACTCTTCTTCATTTGAATGAACTTTTTGAATTAATTCTTGCCATTCTTTTTGGCAAGCCTTTGAGGGTATAGAGGTGGAGGCTTAGGCAATGGTGCCTAAGCCTTTTGCACTACTGGTTCCAGTATGTCAATATTTGTGATCCCTAGACGGGTTCACCTCCTTTTGAGTCTCTTCCACACTATCATCAATATCAATCCGAACTTCATCATTTGCTTGAAACACATTATTCGGGACCTCTTCTTCTTGTTCCACTTGCTCATAATCCACAAGCTGCTTTTGACTTGAGGTGGATGCATTCCCACCTCTTCCACTTCTTATAGTAACGACCATGGCATGCCCCGTGTTGTTTCCATCCTTTGGGTTTATCACCGTGTCACATGGTAGTGCCCCCTTAGGATGATAATTTAGAGCTTGAGAGATTTGCCACATTTGAACTTCTAAGTTGCGGATCGATGTGTTGTGTGAGGAAAGTTGGGCGTCCAAATCGTCATTCTTTTCCATCATTTGCTTGAACATGTTCCCAATACGCTCCATCTCATTGGTTGAAGAACTAGGACCATGGGAAGGATAAGGAGGCGGGTTATTCAGTTGTTGATACATCATGGGCCTTTGAAAACCCAACCCCCGATTGCCTTGATTATGGTTCCATCTGCCTTGATTGTTACCCCCCCCCCCCCCCAATTTCCTTGATTATTGTCGCTCCAATTTCCTTGATTGTTGTTGTTGTGCTAATTTCCTTGATTGTTTCCACCACTCTAATTTTCTTGGTTGTTAGAATTCCAATTGCCTTGATTGTTTTAAGGTCACCATTGTTGTTGGTTTGGGCCTTGGAAATTGTTTCGTTTCCCTTGAAAGCTGTTCACATATTGCACCTCCTCTTCTTGTTCATTGTAAGAATCTTCTTGATCAAACCCACTATCCTCTTGCACATAATTCTCCACTTGATGTTACACTTGCGGACCCTTGGTCCTTCTTTTGTTCACCATCATGTTCACTTCCTTCATGGCATTGACTTGCTTAGGAATTTTCACTTGTTGAAGTTGAGCCTTTGCTAATTGATTCATGGTGGTAGTCAATTAGGCAATGGCTTGTCCATGGTCATGCAACAATTTGTGAAGGTGGATCATGTTGGGATCACCTTATGGAACATTAGCCCGGGATCGACATGCTGATGATGTTTCCTCTATTTTATCTAAAATCTCACACGCCTACGCATAAGGCGTAGTCATGAAGTTCCCACCGGCAAATTGATTCACTTCACATTGGTTGGTTTGGTTGATCCCATGATAGAAATTGTTTTGAATCACATTCTCCGTCATATCGTTGTTGGGAGATTCTTTAACCATTGTTCTATAGCGTTCCCATATATCGTGTAGTGGTTCATTTGGCTCTTGCTTGAATGCCAAAATCTCATCCTTAAGTGTAGTCGTGTGCCCCGGAGAGAAGAACTTAGAAATAAACTTTTCCGTCAACTCATCCCAAGTGTGAATGGAATGGTTCGGCAAACGTTCCAACCAATCTAAAGCTTTCCCCCTTAGATAGAAGGGAAAAAGCGTTAGCCTCAATGCATCCTCGGAGACATTTGTTTGTTTGCTCCCCCAACAAGTGTCCACAAACCCCTTCAAATGTTTGTTTGCATTTTGACTTGGAGCACCGGTGAAGAAACCTCGTTGCTCTAACAAAGTGAGCATGACATTGGTGATTTGAAAGTTGCCCGCCCTAATACGGGGAGGGACTATTGCATTGGCATATCTTTCATTGGGTAACACCCTGTGTGGAGCCGCTCGTGATGGAGGTGGGGGTGGAACGGGCACATTGTCATGAGGCACTCATCCTCTTCTATTGGCTTGAGGTTCAAGAGGAACCTCATTTACTTGGTCATCCTCGACGTCCACATCCCCCAAAGCAATATTTCCAAGCTCATTATTTGCTATGGTTGTACCTACGATTTCTCAAATAAGTTAGTAACACAGAAGGAAAAGAAGATATTCCAAAAACACACCCAAATATATAGCTAACATTGTTTTTAACTCCCCGACAACGGCGCCAAAAATTGATCACGTCCAAATGCACACCTCAAAAGAGGTATGAAACAGTTGTTTGCAATAATAGAAACCCAACTAAGAGTCAGGGTCGAATCCACAGGGAGCTAAGATAGGAGTTAGGGGTGTATATTTCAATAAGAGTAATTGAATTATTTAGATTGCACTTCTACACAAAGATTTATTTTCTATTTCTAATTTTACTCTAAAGATTGTAAAATAAATAAAGAAGACTAGAGATAATTGTTTTTGAGGTTTTTATTTTCAAATTGATAAAAAGCCTTGGTTGTGACCATTACCTAGGTGTTTGCCTAATGGGATAAAGACTTTAATGTTTATTTTGTTGATTGGGGTGTATTATAGCTATCAACTCTAAATTACCCACTCAATACCTCTCGGTTAGAGAGTGGTTTTGCCTAATTTGGCTTTCTCAAGACCAAATGGGTGTCACACAAAATAGTTGATAAAAGCTCAAGTCGGGTTATTATTATCTCTAGGTTGAATCCTTTAATTGGGTTAATCAATCTCTTGATTGATCCAATTCCTTGTTAGCTAAATTATCCTAGATTAGGTCTTTCTTTCTCAAGAAGAGACTAAGTCAAATAGGCATGAACTAATGTTTGCAACCATTAATCCCACAATTAAAGCATGAACTAAGCTAAATAATAAACAATCAATCATAAACAAGCACTAAATTAGATACCAATAAGGTTTACACACTAGGGTTGGGTCACAACCCTAGTAAACATCTAGCTACTCATACTTGGGTTTGAAGAAAATAGAGAAGAAAGACTAATTAAACTCATAATAAAAGCCTAAAATGATTAAATCTATTGTAAATACACCAAGACAAAGTAAAACTTCCAAAAGTGGCAAAGAAAAAAGGCGACAATAATTGCAGAGGTTCAAACTTGACCTAATTTTGTGAAACTTGTCTATTTATACAAGGTTGAAAATCTCGGACAAAAATGCCCTTCGGGAGGTTCTGCGGCCGCACAATTTAATGTGCAGTCCGCAGATTTCTTCATCTGGCAGGAGCTGGAGTTCTGCGGCCTCACAATTCTGAACTACGGCTGCGGGGCAACTTCTTTGCGGTCAGCATATTTAGAACTGCAGCCGCAAGGCACTTTGCTGTGGTCCGCAATATTAGGATTGTGGCCGCAAGTCAATCTTCTGCGGCCGCACAAATCTTGTGTGGTCCGCAATTCACTGAGGCTCTGGACTTTGTCTTTTTGCATTCTCTATTATATTGACCCTTAGCCCATATTTTGCGGCCACACAATTCATGTGTGGTTCGCTATTTGCACAATTGCCTGCAGATATTTCGTTCTTTGTTTGCGGACGCAGATGGAATTCTGCGGTCCACAATTGCTTCTGTGGACTACACATTGTGTGCTTGTGTGCCCTTTCATTGCCTTGTGCTTAGACTGCTCCTTTTTAGCTGGATTTCATCTCGAAAGCCCAACTTCCAGCATTCTTACAAATTTGTACAATTTCATTAGTTTTGAGAATATAATTTAATGCTTTTAGACTATAACAAAAGCTAAAAGGCGCTAATAAGTAGTCAAAATCCCCACTTATCACACGTCAGAAACCTTGTGCAAAACACAATAACAATTCTCTCAACAACAACATGTGTGCCAAAACATAACATCTCAAATAAACGACTTTCACAATATGTGCCTACATACCACAACATTTCCTCAAAACAGTTTCAATATCACAACCACGCATAGACCTCAGCTCAACAATACTGAATACAACAGCAACAATAATAACACGAGAATACGGCAAGTAAATCAGTACAAGAACTTCAGAACACAAAGAAACGGAAGAACGAACTCACAAAGAAAGACACCATAGGGAAATAATGGTATCAACAAGAATAGTTTAACAAAGGAGAGGTAATGTGTAACAATGATTCCAAGAAAGTACAATTCAAGAACAAGAGAGATAGCATGAATCAATGACCCCAAATAAGAATACGTCAACAATGAAAGGGATAATAAATTTCAATTAAGGCTAAGCAATTACAGAAGAGATAATAATGATTTCAATTAAGGTTAAGTAATTATGAAAATATAATATTAGTTTCAATTAAGGTTAAGCAATTACGAAAAGGATAGCATGACGATAAAAGAGGCAACAACTTCAGTTAAGGCACAAAAGAGTTTAATCGGCAATAAGGGTAGAACATGAAACAATTAAGAACGTAAGGGTGAATTTAGTAAATGAGGGATTTAACATGACAAACAACTTCATATCTAATGAACATAAGAACCTAAGAGCCCTAAACGGTCAAATTTCCACATATAAGTCCGAGCACGTACTCGTCACCTCGTGTACACGGCCTTCACATGACACAATTAGCACAAATGACTCAAATCCTAAAGGGTAGTTCCCCCACACAAAATTAGGCAAGATACTTACCTCAAAGAAGCTAGACCGTTACTCTAAAATGATATTCTCGAGTGAAACATCCTCCGAACAGCTCAAATCTAGCCAAATTAACTTCAAATCATAAATAAAACTCATAGGAAACAATCACGGGTAATAAAGCTTCAATCTTCAACAAGAACTAAAAGTCAACCCCCGGGCCTGCACCTCGTAACTCGATAAAATTTATAAAATCCGAACACTCATTCCGATACGAGTTCAACCATATAAGAATTACCAAATTCTGATATCGAATCGCTCTTTAAATCCTCATTTTATATTTTGAAAGATTTTTTCAAAAATTTCCATTTTTTCTCAACTCAAANAAATTTAATGTGCAGTCCGCAGATTGTTTCATCTGGCAGGAGCTGGAGTTCTGCAGCCTCACAATTCTGAACTACAGCTGCGAGGCAACTTCTTTGCGGTCAGCAGATTTAGAACTGCAGCCGCAAGGCACTCTGCTGTGGTCCTCAATATTAGGATTGTGGCCGCACAAATCTTGTGCGGTCCGCAATTCACTGAGGCTCTGGACTTTGTCTTTTTGCATTCTCTATTATATTGACCCTTAGCCCATCTTTTGCGGCCGTACAATTCATATGTGGTCCGCTATTTGCACAATTGCCTGCAGATTTTTCGTTCTTTGTTTGCGGACGCAGATAGAATTCTGCGGTCCACAATTGCTTCTGCGGACTGCACATTGTGTGCTTGTGTGCCCTTTCATTGCCTTGTGCTTAGACTGCTCCTTTTTAGCTGGATTTCATCTCGGAAGCCTAACTTCCAGTATTCCTGCAAATTTGCACAATTTCATTAGTTTTGAAAATACAATTTAATTCTTTTAGACTATAACAAAATCTAAAAGGCATTAATAAGTAGTCAAAATTCCCACTTATCACACGTCAGAAACCTTGTGCAAACACAATAACAATTCTCTCAACAACAACATGTGTGCCAAAACATAACATCTCAAATAAACGACTTTCACAATATGTGCCTACATGCCACAATATTTCCTCAAAACAGTTTCAATATCACAACCACGCATAGACCTCAGCTCAACAACACTGAATACAACAGCAACAACAATAACACGAGAATACGGCAAGTAAATCAATACAAGAACTTCAGAACACAAAAAAATGAAAGAACGAACTCACAAAGAAAGACACCACATGGAAATAATTGTATCAACAAGAATAGTTTAACAAGGGAGAGGTAATGTGTAACAATGATTCCACGAAAGTACAATTCAAGAACAAGAGAGATAGCATGAATCAATGACCCCAAATAAGAATACGTCAACAATGAAAGGGATAACAAACTTCAATTAAGGCTAAGCAATTACAGAAGAGATAATAATGATTTCAATTAAGGTTAAGTAATTGCGAAAATATAATATTAGTTTCAATTAAGGTTAAGCAATTACGGAAAGGATAGCATGACGATAAAAGAGGCAACAACTTCAGTTAAGGCACAAAAGAGTTTAATCGGCAATAAGGGTAGAACATGAAACAATTAAGAACGTAAGGGTGAATTTAGTAAATGAGGGGTTTAACATGACAAACAACTTCATATCTAATAAACATAAGAACCTAAGAGCCCTAAACGGTCACATTTCCACAAATAAGTCCGAGCATGTACTCGTCACCTCGTGTACACGGCCTTCACATGACACAATTAGCACAAATGACTCAAATCCTAAAGGGTAGTTCCCCCACACAAAGTTAGGCAAGATATTTACCTCAAAGAAGCTAGACTGTTACTCTAAAATGATATTCTCGAGTGAAACATCCTCCGAACAGCTCAAATTTAGCCAAATTAACTTCGAATCATAAATAAAACTCATAGGAAACAATCACGGGTAATAAAGCTTCAATCTTCAACAAGAACTAAAAGTCAACCCCCGGGCCCGCACCTCGTAACTCGATAAAATTTATAAAACCCGAACACTCATTCCGATACGAGTTCAACCATACAAGAATTACCAAATTCTGATATTGAATCGCCCTTTAAATCCTCATTTTACATTTTGAAAGATTTTTTCAAAAATTTTCATTTTTCCTCAACTCAAAACACTAATTTAATGATAAAAATAAAGATGAAATCATGAAGTATAATCAATTCTGAGTGAAGAACACTTACCCTAATGATTTGCTTGAAACATTCACAAAAATATCGCTCAAACCCGAGGTCTACAACTCAAGATATGGTAAAAATGGTTAAACCCTCGATTTGGAAAATATATTCTGCTGCCCAGGTATTTGCATATCGCGGTCGCGACAATACAATTGCAATCGCGAATGAGGAAATGAATACTGCCCAGAAATTGTGCAACGCGAACGTGAACAGATACATGTGATCGCGGAGAAGGGAACACTGATGCCCCAAGAAATGTACTACGCGATCGCGTAAGTAGAAATGTGATCGCGTACAAGACATCACACTGCCCCTACTAGAGGCTCTATACGAACGTGGATGAAGGAATATGAACGCGAAGAAGTAGAAGCCATACGTACGCGGTCGCGGACTGATCCATGGGAACGCGAAGAGGAAAAAGATCAACCCACCAAACAGCTTTCGCGATCGCAGATAAGAACACCAAACACTAGAAATGCAACATTCCAAAACATAAGAAAATAGCTCGTAGCCCAGAGGCGAATCTAGGATTTCAAGAGGATGGGTGCATTATTATGAAGTGGTAGATCTAGAATTTATATTTGACTGATTTAGCTTTAGTCTCTTACCATGACCCACTACACTTTTAAAATTATAGTTTTAAAATTATATTCTTTTTGAAATTTTAGTACTTTTCAATAATTTTAGTATTCTTTGAAATTATATATATATATATATATATATATATATATATACTCCGTGCTGAAAATAAGACTGTTTGGAATGGGATTTGAACTGGTAATTTGACTTGTCGAGGTGCACCCAATAATAATTGCACTATCATAGTCTTTGAGCATGGGTTCACGCACATATATTTAAGTAATTTTGAAGAAATACACCATTGTTATACATGATTTAGGGAGAGGAGTATGAGTTCACGTGAACCTATACTGCTAAACTTGGATACGCCTCTGTTGTAGCCCATCCGAAACACACTCGGGCCCCTCCCCCCCGTTCAAACATACCAACAAGTTTCATAACATAACACGGACCCCCTCAAGGTCTCAAATCACTTCAACAACGTCGAAACTACGAATCGCACCACGAATCGAATTTCTGCATTTCCAAATCTTCTAACTTCCAAAACTCGCGCCGAAACATATCGAATCAACTTGGAATGACGTCAAATTTTGCATGCAAGTTCCAAATGACATAACAAAGCTAATAAAAATCTCGGAATCGCATTTCGAGCCCGATATCACCAAGGTCAACTCTTGGTCAAACCTCTCAACCTTCCAAAACTTCAATTTTCTAATTTTCGCCGAAATGCTTTAAATTACCCTACGGACCTCCAAATCCAAATCCAAATGCGGACGCATGCCTAAGTCTGAAATTGCCATGTAAAGCTATTGGAATCGTCAAAATGCCATTTCGGAGTCGTCTACCCATAAGTCAAAATTCCGGTCAACTCGTACCGTTTAAGCTTCTAAAATAGGGACCCTTCTTCCAAATTGACCCCGAATCATCCGAAAAACCGAACTCGGCCACACACGTAAGTCATAACACATAATACGAAGCTGCTCGAGACCTTAAGCCACCGAACGGGACGCTAATTCTCAAAACGACCGGTCGGATCGTTACACATTGATGAGTTGTCATGCGAGATAACTTATATAAGTAATATTAACACTCGTTATAGTGTCGACTAGAGATTCACAACCTAACGAATAAAAGAGAAAAGAGAAAGGATAAAAGAAAAGGAAAAATGAAAATTTCCAGTAGAGACTAAAAGTTAAATTGATATCTGGATTCTAATAATTTCATAACCATAAATCAACGGTTTTTCCTCGAATAACAAATACCAGCGGGAAAAACATTTCTTTTGAAAAATTACATCTGGAAACGAGACCAAAAACAAACATACTGCATATATAGCTTATGCAGTAATGCTTCTAACTTGTAAATTATTATAAATTAATGTAACTTTGTTGATTTATGTGAAGTTTGATATTAAATATTAGTTGAGCACAAAATTTTAAAGGTTCGCCGCTCAGACAATAATCTGGGCTCTGAGATTAAGGCCTTGATCATATAATTAACATTTTATTAACCACAAATGAAATCCTCATCTAGTTGACTTGCTGAACAAGAAGTGGCAAGTTGGGCAGTTCATGGCATCATATATCAGAACAAAGCATGAAAATATTAGTATTAATAATTAGGACCACCAAGTCATGCTGTTTAATCTTTTGGCAGTGACATTCTCTTATCGAAAAGAATAATTTCATTTCTTGTTTTTATCTTCATGCTTATTAGATAGTGGAGGATCAAAACCATTTAGCGAGCAAGGGGCAGCCCGGCGCACGTAGTATACACGAAGTATTTCGTATTCACGTAAGATTTGGGGAACGACTGTTGGATTAGTTAGTGTTTGATGAGAGTATTTGAAAAGAGGAGATGTTTTGTCCTCGTAGGAAAAATAAAAAAAGGAAGAAGTTTTAAAAATACTTTTTTGTCTTATATAATTTGAATATTTTCAAGGATGTTTTGGAATTTGACTAGTTAATTAAAAGTGTTTTTAAAAGTAATTTCACAAAATTATTTTTAACAGTTTCTTATTTTTTAAATTCAAAATAGGTGACTATTGGTTTCAAAAGGTGCAAGTTTGTGACGAGATAAGTCTGTCAATTCCAACAGACTCCTAGAGGTATTATGAATACCCGTATCATCTCCAAAACGAGTGACAACTCCAGATTTCTAGCTCGTTCTCTTCTACTTATTTCTACAACTCACAAATATTTTGTTCTTATGGAAAATTTGAGTTAATTGCTAATATTCGAATTTCAGTGGATTTGTAAAATTCTGAAGGAATTCCGTTGCCATCCCTGCAGCAACATAGTTAGAAACTTAAATTCTTTAAGGACAGTGATTACACTACCAAAGCTAGACTATTTCATCCCATTATTTTCTAACAAGGACAACTAGACAGTCTACTCTGATATAAGCATCAATGGCTGATTCCATGGTTCGAACCCATGATCTATAGATCATACGGAAACAACTTTACCATTGTTCCAAAACTCCCCTTCCATTTAGCCAGAGAGGATTGAAGTGATATGGGACCATNGAGGATCAAAACCATTTAGCGAGCAAGGGGCAGCCCGGCGCACGTAGTATACACGAAGTATTTCGTATTCACGTAAGATTTGGGGAACGACTGTTGGATTAGTTAGTGTTTGATGAGAGTATTTGAAAAGAGGAGATGTTTTGTCCTCGTAGGAAAAATAAAAAAAGGAAGAAGTTTTAAAAATACTTTTTTGTCTTATATAATTTGAATATTTTCAAGGATGTTTTGGAATTTGACTAGTTAATTAAAAGTGTTTTTAAAAGTAATTTCACAAAATTATTTTTAACAGTTTCTTATTTTTTAAATTCAAAAAAGGTGACTATTGGTTTCAGAAGGTGCATGTTTGTGACGAGATAAGTCTGTCAATTCCAACAGACTCCTAGAGATATTATGAATACCCGTATTATCTCCAAACGAGTGACAACTCCAGATTTCTAGCTCGTTCTCTTCTACTTATTTCTACAACTCACAAATATTTTGTTCTTATGNGATGAGAGTATTTGAAAAGAGGAGATGTTTTGTCCTCGTAGGAAAAATAAAAAAAGGAAGAAGTTTTAAAAATACTTTTTTGTCTTATATAATTTGAATATTTTCAAGGATGTTTTGGAATTTGACTAGTTAATTAAAAGTGTTTTTAAAAGTAATTTCACAAAATTATTTTTAACAGTTTCTTATTTTTTAAATTCAAAATAGGTGACTATTGGTTTCAAAAGGTGCAAGTTTGTGACGAGATAAGTCTGTCAATTCCAACAGACTCCTAGAGGTATTATGAATACCCGTATCATCTCCAAAACGAGTGACAACTCCAGATTTCTAGCTCGTTCTCTTCTACTTATTTCTACAACTCACAAATATTTTGTTCTTATGGAAAATTTGAGTTAATTGCTAATATTCGAATTTCAGTGGATTTGTAAAATTCTGAAGGAATTCCGTTGCCATCCCTGCAGCAACATAGTTAGAAACTTAAATTCTTTAAGGACAGTGATTACACTACCAAAGCTAGACTATTTCATCCCATTATTTTCTAACAAGGACAACTAGACAGTCTACTCTGATATAAGCATCAATGGCTGATTCCATGGTTCGAACCCATGATCTATAGATCATACGGAAACAACTTTACCATTGTTCCAAAACTCCCCTTCCATTTAGCCAGAGAGGATTGAAGTGATATGGGACCATATCAATACAAGAAATGAAATAATACCTTCGTATAACTCTAAATTTTTCCTCTTTTTGTTCACGTCTAAAAAGGATAAACGAAATTTGTCTAACAGCAACTGGTTGGTTTGAAAAGAATTACGGGCTTAAGTTATCTGAAATTACTGATTAATATTAAAGGAATAACAAAGACGGAGTAAAAAAAAAAAGAGAAGAAATCGGTAATCTTGCGTGATTATTCCTTCTTTATGAATTTGTTTTTCTACTTTAAATATTTATGTTTTTTACATTTTTATTTTCAGTTTAGTAATATCTCTTCTAGATCTGAGCTTTTGAAAAGTTTGTTTTTAAAGAAAGCGTGAAGATATTATGAGTAGTTCAATCGATAAGCTTATTCTTTCACCATTTAGGTGAAGGCTTCAAATCCCCATATATGTGATTCTATCTGCAAAAATATTTACTTTATCTTATATGTACACCACGTCAAATAATTAATCTTACTAAGAGTTACATTAAAGTGAAACACAATTCATTTAACTATGCTTAAGCGACAAAAAATTTTAGACAAAATACTTACACTTTATATTTATTGGTTTGATGTAGACGCGCATAGATTCTTTTCTTGCTTCCGTATTCCCCCACTCTACCAAATATTATTTTTTAAAAGTACAACCTAATGGAGAGGTGAGAACAAGAAAGAATGCCTCTCCCATCCGAAACCAAGCAATCATAAACACTGTACAATATATTGCAGACTTGTGCACCTCATTTAAAAAATTTTGGAAGTTTTTGCATTCTTATATTTAATTTTTTTGCAGACTTGAAGAAGCATTGGCAGTCACCGACGAGGTATTGCCATTCTCAACATGAACAGTTTGTTGTTCAGTATTCATTGTCATTTCTGTAAAATGAAATGACACAACCGAATTTAATATACGGCGAAGTTTTTATATCTTCAAACCGAATAAAATTGGAGTAAAAAATCGCATTGATTTAATTTCCAATGGAGTAGAAAATTACTAGAATTTTAATTTCCAAATAACAAATAATTAAACAAAACAGAATATACGTTAAAATATAAAGACGGAGTAGAAAATCACGAAGGCTTTAGTCTCCAAACTAGGAGTAAAAAATCATACAGGTTTTAATCTCCAGAACATTGTATACAACACAAATACAAAATATAAATTTAAGTTCCTTAAGCTTGTTAGTGATCTGTATTTGTAAAGTAGTTCTGGGAATAGAAAATAACGTAATAACAGAAATGTAGAAGAAGCAGATATTAATCCGAGCCCACTGAAATCATAGTGTTTCCTTAAGGAATTTAATCCCCTCCTAGTACCTGAGATTATGGATTATTTTCTTCTAGAATAGAACGGATTACACACTTGTGTAGCGATACTTCAAAACCCAGTGTTTCAACGAATACAAATGGCGGCAACAATCACACTTACTTTGTTTGTTTTGTAAGAAAACAATGTAGAAAGGAAGAAGAGATTTCAGAATTTTCATAAAGAAAATTTGAGAGAATGGCCTGGTATTTATAGCCAACATGTTGGGTTCAAAGGAAGAGGTGCAACTCTTTCAGATGACTGTTTGCATAAAACGGCTATTACGTAAATGGCTATTTATGCCAAAATAAAACGGAAAAATAATATCGGAAGGAAACTTTAAATTACCATTACAAAAACGGCCGATTTGGATTAAATAATATTTAACAAATTAATTTGGTCCAAAATATTAATCAATCAATTAGATCATTTGACCAAATCCGAAGCCGAGCCGAGTGGCCGACGACGACGGCGCGAGGCTTGCCTTCTTCTCAACTCTCTAAGAGTTAGAAGAAGTGTAATCATATATATACTCAACAAATGATCTTTAGTCATCCAATATGGGACAATGTTCCTTTGTAAAGGAAGAAAAATCAAATTTTTATTTTTCCCTCCATTTTCCATTTACCTCAATTTTAACTAAAAATCCAACAATTCCCCCCCCCCCCCCCCCCCCCAATGAATGGGGAATGCCTATCCAATGAAAATATGCATAAAATATTATGTGATTCGCACGCAAAGATTAATCGCATCTGGATAAGTAGGTTTCCCTTTGAACTTTCCGTAGTGAACTTACGTCAGATATACTCTATCAATTGGTAGATTTGATATCTTTGAACTGTCAAACTTTGGTGTATACCTAAACAACCATAAGCCACACAATCAGCCCTTAATCTTTTTTGGTTCTCATTGTTGTGTTCGTTTCCGCCATGAACACCGCCTGGTTTCATAAGTGCGTAGCCTTAAAACATTCTCCTTGAAGCGGCTAACAACTCGCACTTACATAGGTGATTCCTAAACGTGTCATCCCATAGATACACTATTTGATATACCCCGTATCAAATTTAAAAATCATGAAAAAGCTTTAATGTTTTATCCTTGGTATTGAACATTCTCTCATCACGATAATGGACTAAATTATTTTTATTTGACGATATTAAACCGCTATTAATGACTTTGTTTGATCTCCTTGAACCTAGATGTTGGGACCTTCAGTCTTCTAGATAGAGTTACCGCCACAATAACTTGTCCTCGGCCATAGTCCCATTTCCCTCGATGATGTTTCAACTACCTCTCTAGTTAGGCCTTACATAAGTGGATCTGGCAAATTATCGCTTGACTTCACTTAGTCAATCATGATAATTCCTCTAGAGAGTAATTGCCTAATGGTTTTATGTCTTTATTGTGTATGATGATATTTTCCTTTATAAATAACGCTCTCAGCCCTTCCGATTGCCGCCTGACTATCGCAATGTATAAATATTGGTGCCAACGGTATGGGCCAAAATGGAATATCTTCCAAGAAATTTCGAAGTCATTCAACTTCTTCACCGGCTTTATCTAAGGATATGAACTCAGCCTCCATTGTAGAGCGGGCAATACAAGTTTGTTTGGACGACTTTCAAAATACCGCTCCTCCACTAATAGTGAATACATATCCATTTGTGGACTTAGAATCAGTTGAACCATCCAATTTGCATCGTAGTATCCCTCAATCACCGCAAGATATTTACTGTAATGCAAAGCAAAATTTTGGGTATGTTTTAAATGTCCCAAAACTTGTTTCATTGCCATCCAATACGATTGACCTGGATTACTCGTGTATCGATTCAATTTACTTATAGCACAAGCTATATCTAGTTGTGTACAATTCATGATATACATTAAGCATCCCAACACACGAGCATAATCCAATTATGATATGTTTTGGCCTTTGTTCTTTGCTAGTGCAAGATTCACGTCAATTGAAATCTTTGCAACTTTAAAATCTAAGTGCTTGAATTTTTCAAGTACTGTTTTAATGTAATGCGATTGTGACAATACCAGACCTTGAGGAGTCTTATTGATCTTAATACCCAGAATTAAATCGGCAACTCCCAAATCTTTCATATCAAACTTGCTAGTTAGCATTTGCTTAGTCGCATTTATGTTGGCAATGTCATATCTCATTATCAGTATATTATCCACATATAAGCAAACAATGACTATGTGATTTGGAATACTTTTAATGTTCATCTTAAAATTATTTGACAATATTGTTTGGTCAAATTTCGCATGTCATTATTTGGGTGCTTGTTTTAGTCCGTAAAGCGACTTAACCATTTCCCATTCACCTTATTTTTAACTAAAAATCCAACAATTTCTTGTTAAATCATAATCTCAATCATACAAAAAATATGAGATATACAAATGAAATATTCATGTAGTTGACTTGCTTAACAAGAAGTGGCAAGTTGTGCAGTTCATGGCATCATATATCAGAACAAAGTATGAAAATGTTAGTAATAATAGGACCACCGAGTCATGCTTTTTAATCTTTTGGCAGTCACATTCTCTTCTCGAAAAGAATAATTTCATTTCTTGTCTTTATCTTCATACCTTTGCTGCTTATTAGATAGTGAAGGATCAAAATCAGTGAAGGGCAGCGTGATACACGAAATATCCCTCATTCACATGGGGTTCAGGGAAGGGTCACACCCTAAGGGGCATGATATAACTGCATACTCTGATGCAAACATCGATGGCTGACTCCACGAATTAAACTCGTGACCTATATGTCATACAGAAATAACTTTACCATTGCTCCCAGGCTCCCTTCCAATTGGCCAATGAGGATTGAAGTGATATGGGACCATATCAATACAAGAAATGAAATAATACCTTCGTATAACTCTATATTTTTCCTCTTTTTGTTCACGTCTAAAACGGATACAGGAAATCTGTCTAACAGCAACTGGTTTGTTTGAAAAGAATTATGGGCTTGAGTTGTCTGAAATTACTGATTAGGATTAAAGGAATAGCAAAGACAGTAAAAAAAAGAGAAGAAATCGGTAATCTTACGTGATAATGCCCTCTTTATGAATTTGTTTTTCTCCTTTAAGTATTTATGTTTTGTACATTTTTGTTTTCAGTTTAATAATATCTCTTCTAAATCTGCTTGTGTAAGAGTTTTAGAAATGTATTTCTTTAAAGAAATCGTGAAGATATTATGAGTAGTTCAATCGATAAGCTTATTCTTTCACCATTTAGGTGAAGGCTTCGGATCCCCATATATGTGGTTCCTAATTTTTCATCTGCAAAAATATCTACTTTACCTTATATGTACACCACGTCAAATAATTAATCTTACTAAGAGTTACATTAAAGTGAAGCACAATTCATTTAACTATGGTTAAGCGACAAAAGTTTTTATACAAAATACTTACACTTTATATTTATTGGTTTGATATAGGCACTCATAATTTCTTTCCTTGCTTCCCTGTTCCCCCACTCTAAAAAAATTAATTTTTTTAAAGTACAACCTAATGGAGAGGAGAGAACAAGAAAGAATGCCTCTCCCATCCGAAACCACGCAATCATAAACACTGTACAATATATTGCAGACTTGTGTTCCTCTTTTAAATTTTTTTGGAAGTTTTTGCATTCTTATATTTAAATTTTAAATTTTAAAAGAAGACAATTAGATTTTTGTTTTTACCTTGAGCAAGTTACATGGCAAGTGGAATCCTCTTCATACTAAAATCAATACAACTTGCTCTCACTTTAAAAAGACAAATCCAGTTATTAACCATAAATGTCTAAAAGAAGAATGCTTTGATTATTTACTTTTCTCAAATTTTGGGTTTTATGCTTTTGCAGAAAAGGACCACTTAAAAAAATTCAGTCCCTGTAGTATTGTAGCTATCAATTGATAATAACCTTCCAATTTGAAAATTTGGGCTTGTCGTGATTTATCAACTTAATGTATGTGTACCAATAATGATTGTAGTAGTAATAAATATTCCTTCAATCTTTAGTTAAAGGTCGCGAGTTCACCATAGATATGAAATAATCTTTATTAGGAAGATTTTATCTCTCGTTATAGGATTTTCTGAAGTGAATTCATATTTAATCGAGTTTTAATACCGATATCGGGTGATAAAAAAAAAATATGTATGTGTAAAATGTAATTTCTGCGGCATCTGGGCCAATGTGTATATGTTTTTTGTTTTTGTTTGTCATTGACTGGTCCACGGACTTTGCTCTATTAAAGTCCTATTAGGACAAGGGTACAAATTTGGATTGTACTATTACATAAAGTATTAATGATTAAGTACCCCTAAAAAATTTATTACCCACCTACTACAGGTATTTAGATTTCTGTTGAGCATTAATGGCAGGATACTGTTGAACCAATTTTCATTATTTGCTAATTTATAACCTTTGAAAAATTAATTTATTTTGATAAGTGTGTTTTTCAAAAGTGCTTTTTAAAAAAGTGCTTTTGAAAAAAACAGTTTGTGTTTTACTAATTACTCTAAAAAGTACTTTTGAGCAATAAATTATGTTTGGTCAAGCTTTTCAAAAAGTGTTTTTAAGTATGAAATTATAAATAAGGACATGAATAGATTTACTTAATAGTTAATATTATAAGTAAATAAATAATCTCAAAAATTTGTTATTACATGCAATAATTAATTTTTTTCATTTTATTTAAGTAAAATATGAAAATAAAATTAAAAGTACTTTAATTCTTTTAATATTATTCAAATATATTAAAAATTGTTCAACAAATATAAAAGCATTCACCTCTAAAGTCACTATATATTAGAAAACTATACTAAAAATAAGAAGAAATACTTATACATTAATATTCTAAGTATTAGATTTAACGGTTATTTTGGTATATACTATATTTTGTTAAGGGTATTTTTGGTAAGAGGAAAAGTCAAAACTGCTTCTACTTCTCTTCTGCTTCTTTCCAAAAATACTTTTTCCCCCAAAAAAAATTTGGTCAAACACCTTAAGTTAATAAAAGGAAGTGCTTTTGGAAAACAATAATAATAATAATTTTGACCTTTGGAGAAACTTGGCCAGGCTATTACTCACTCCCACAAAGGAAAATTTATGTTTGGATTTCCTTTAAAGGAATCAGCTTTACCTTCTCTGAAAAGGAAATTTTTTCTAGAAAATTTATTTATTTTGTCTTAATTTGCCTAATATTTATAACGGTACAAATTTGAGAAAGTAGATTTTGTATCTTTTATTGAAAATTACTTATTAAAAAGGTGATTTATTGATTAATGACCATAATTCTATTTTGAAGTCAAAGACAAACTTTTAACCTGTTCAGGAAGTAGGCTGTACCCTAGGAGGTAAAAGAAGGCTCTGACCTTGACCAGTAAACGGGAAATGAAAGAAAAAACAAGAATAAACAAATTACGCACCGTAAAAATTAAATAGTAGATAAATAAACCTTCATCAACTTACAAAATTGAGGCGAAAATTAAAATTTGTATTAGTTCAAATATTGATGAAACTGCGTGTCAAGTCAAAGTATGATGAAAAATCTAAAGGTCAACGTATTATTAAATGTTAGCTCCTTCCATTTCATGTTAAGATAAGGAACTAATGCACTAATGTTTTTACTAATTACTCTAACAAATGTTTTTACTAATTACTCCAACAGACATAAAGAGAGAGACAACAAACATAAAAGAAAAAAAACTACATAATATTACATTTATAATAAGGTATTTTTTTCTGCATTTTTCTCTTCTTTTTCAAACATCTGAAGATGAAATTACACTATCAACATTTTTCACAATAATCTCATCCTCAGCTTCTAACAAAGACAAACAAGGACTAGTAGAAAAACTAGAAGAACAAAATGACAATGGAGAAGTAAAAGAATGGCTAGTTGAAGTTAGAGAAGAAGCCACACAATTTTTACTAATAGAAAGGCTAATCAACAAATCAAAAAATGCATCAATAATATATCTATGATTACTTTTCTCATTAACCTTCAAATAAGCAGTCAAAAGCTCTTCAAGACATTTTTCACAATCTTTAATCTCATGATTTGCTTCTACCATTTCTTCCATTGATTTCTTGAAATCCAAAAAAGGGTCCATTGAATCCATTGTCATTACCATACATGACTCCTTAAATGGAAGAAACTCAAAACCATTACTATTTTTTGCCTCTTCAAGAATAGAACTAGTTTTCCCTGGCTCAAAAAACAACCTCTTTTTTTCTGTTTTTAGGCCTTCAATCACTGTCTCTATGTTATCAACATCGTTGGAAAACTCTGAATAACCATAATATTCACTGAAAATGTTATGGTTTTCAGCTCGAAAAGAGAGAGTTTTAGGGTTTTTACAAGGTGGCAATGGCCAAGGTAATGGAGAAAGAGAATAGTTTTCTGTAATTTTAAAGAGAGAAGGGAGTTTCATTTTGTCTGTTTTTTTCTTTGGGCTTTTGAATGAAATAAAGAGAAGAAGTCTTGAAGTTTGAATGGTATATAGTAATAGGGTAAAAAATTTATGTGTGGTATCTTTTTCTTTGTTTGTAGGTTTCTTGTTGTTGGATTTTGATGGTTGGTGGTGAATTATGAATGGAAGTTTCTTTAATTTCGTTGTTGTATAGGGCAATTAATGCTAGGCAGAGTTTGTTCGAATAGAAGATTTTAAAGGAATGGTGAAAGAAGTTGGCTCGTGAAGAAAAATGGGAAGGTAAGAGGGGGGGAATTTATATATATATATATGAGTTTAACTAGTGACAAGAGTGGGTTGCTCTAGTGGTAAGCATTCTCCACTTCCAATCAAGAGGTTATGAGTTTGAGTCACCCCATAAGCAAGGTGGGAAGTTCTTGGAGGGAGAGAGCTGAGGGTATATCGGAAACAGCCTTCTACCTCAGGATAGGGGTAAGAAATCTTTATACCGTTAAATTATTCAAAATATATTTAAAGATAAGCTTTCATAAAAAGTAAGTTTTATAATTTTGATAATTAGGCAAGTTCACAATTACAACAGATAAATTTGACAAAATAGTGTTAAGAAGTTGATATTATAAACATGAATTTGTATACCATCATTGTAATTTGGCCTACTATAATAGGTAGTACAACAACAATAATAACAATAACCCAACCCGATATAATTTTACTAGTGGGGTCTGTGGATGATAGTGTGTACGAAAATTACCCTTATTCGGGATAGAGAGACTGTTCCCGATATACCCTCGGCTCCCTCCCTCCAAGATTGTTTCTTGAAAACTCTGTTTCTTGAAAACTCTTTATCGACCAAACTCTACCAGCATGAAATGAAACGAATGGAGTACTTATGTGCTAGAAGTGAACAGACATAAATTTGTTCAACAACATAAGGTCCCCTAATTAATAAGAAACGTATAAAATGCTGTACTGCATTGTATTCTCAGATTCAGATTTCTAATTATCACAAGAATAAGTCTGCCTATAAAACAAGAAATTCTTTTTATTTAGAAGCATAATTTAGATTTTGATTCCTTAATAATTACTACTCTACTAATGGACTTTAATTTTCCAAGTTTGTCAAATTTGACCAAGTGCATTATATGAACTTTTCCTTCCCCACATAAAACTGCCAAATAACAGAAGATTTGCTCTATTAGACATCCACGATCTTAACCACCTTTTGCTCCACAGTGAGAAATAAAAAACCATCTTCAATAATAAATGATGACGAATCACACAGCTTAACAATCAAAATTCTAATCACACTTATGAATATGATACTAATAGAGAGGTCAATAAGTCATATTTTGACAAGGTGAGTTGCTCTGATGGTAAGCACCTTCCACTTCCAACCAAGAGGTTGTGAGTTCGAGTCACCCCAAGAGCAAGGTGGGGAGTTCTTGGAGGGAAGGATGCCGAGGGTCATTTGGAAACAGCCTCTCTACCCAGGGTAGGAGTAAGGTCTGCGTACACACTAC
>AWOL01S0107717.1:45935-67280 GCA_000715115.1 Nicotiana otophora
CTGTAACATTTTTCCATATCCCATATACATATAATATACGCGTATATAACGCTATCTGGTCATGGGTCTATGTACATGTATAAATGAATGAAATGCATAAGAAATACGTTAATAAGATTTCTCGAAATGTTATAAGATCAATATGTCTTTCGGATAAACTTTATCAACTACGTATTTTTCTGAGACCCATGAACAGAAGGTATAATAATAAGTCACATGGGGAATCAAGAACATAGACACCCCTAGTATTTCTATGAATAGAGTCATTTATAAAAGTTGTGTATTTGCTCATTTCGTTTGTATTGTATGAATCATGCCAAAAAGAAAGAAAGGGTACCATTAACATACATGAACGGATTCTCTTGACAATCCCTCTAACACACGCCAATCGCGACGAAACAAGTAATGGCGGATTGGAGTAGGGAAAAATCTGTATGATATTCTTGATAAAGATTATACCGTGTTCTTTTAGAATTGCATCTCACGCTGCTATTACATAAACTCGCATGAATTTGCTAAAACAAATCCGTTACTTTGCAAATCTTAGCATCACACTTTAATAAGATAAGAAAACCTCTTAAAGTTATAGGTTACGGGCCCCACTTTTGTGGCTTAGTTTTGCCCAAAGATCCCTTAATGTGCCACCTAGTCTTAATGAATCAAGAGTCATGGCTACTTAGCCCCTTGCTGCCACATTACCAAACTTATCCACCCAATTTTCAAATTGATCTGTTAATTTGTTAATCTGCCACTAACCAATAATTAACCAATTACCCACATAATTAAGAATTATCTTAAATTACCTAAAATACTAATCACTTTTAACATACTTTATACACATTACTATTATGGTCATGTGGTACCTTGTATGGCACTAGTCCATAAATACGAGGTATTATAGCTTGGACCGTATTTTATCCCAAATTGACAACCTTCAACAAAACTCATCTTCTTTGATATATTTACACTATAAATTTCACGGTACTTACTTATCACCTGTAACAAATAGAATAAATGCTTATAACCTCAAAAATAATCTCATTCCCGAGTCTACGTCTATTAAGTTACGACGAAACTTTAACATACGACATGCGGGATGTAACATCCTTCCCCCTTAGAAACATTCATCCTCGAATGTTTAACTCCTCAGGATCTATATAAATTTTGGCAAAGTCGCCTTTGTTATAGTACTACTATCAAATCTTCCTGTAGAAAACTCAATAATGCAATGCCACAATCATCAATCATGGCAATGGCCTCACACGACCAATGAAAATAATTAACACAAGAATCCACACTTGTACCTTAAGGTTGTGATGTCTCAGTCGGATCCTCCTCTGGAAGAGGAAACAAGTGAGGATACCTAGACTTCATGTCCTCTTCAGCTTCCCAAGTCATTTCTTCCAAATTTTTGTTTCTCCAAAGTACTTTCACCGAAGCTACGTCTTTAGTCCTCAATCTCCGAACATGTCTATCTAGTATAGCAATGGGAGTTTCCTCATATGATAGCTGCTTTGTGACCTGAACATCGTCAACTGACATGACTCTGGAAGGATCTCTAATACATTTATGAAGCATAGACACATGAAAGACTGGATGTACAGACTCCAAGTCAGAAGGCAAGTCTAACTCATATGCTACCTGGTCTACCTTGCGTATGATCTTATATGGTCCAATATATCGAGGGCTAAGTTTTCCTTTCTTACCGAACCTCATAAAGCCTTTCATCGGTGATACCTTTAGGAATACCCAATCGTCAACCTAAAACTCCAAGTCTCGTCGTCGATTATCCGCGTAAGACTTCTGACGGCTTTGAGCTGCTAATGGCTTTTCCTGTATAAGGTTAATCTTCTTGATTTCCTGTTATAACAACTCTGGTCCTACTAACTTAGTTTCCCCAATATCGAACCATTCTATAGGCGACCTACACTACAGTCCGTAAAGAGCTTCGTATGGAGCCATCTGAATACTGGTATGATAGCTATTATTATACGCGAACGCAATAAGTGGCAAATGATCATTCCAGCTACCCTTGAAGTCTATCACACAAACTCGTAACATATCCTCCAGTGTGAATAGTATGATCAGCCTATCCGTCTATCTAGGGATGAAATTCCGTACTAAGACTTACCTGAGTCCACAATTCTTTTTGGAAAGACCTCTAGAAATTACCTGTAAATTGAGCACCTCTATCCTAGATAATAGATATAGGGACACCATGAAGTCGTACTATCTCCTTAATGTAAAGCCCTGCATAATCCTCTGCGGAATATGTAGTCCTAATGGGCAGAAAATGGGCTGATTTTGTAAGTCTATCAACAATCACCTATATAGAATCGAACTTACGCTGGTTACGAGGTAAGCCTACGATAAAATCCATATTGATTACTTCCCATTTTCAAGTAAGAATCTCTATAGCCTGCAATAATCTACTGGGTTTTTTATGCTCAATCTTAATCTGCTGACAGTTAGGGCACTGAGCAACATACTCCGCTATATTCTTTTTTATTCCGTCCCACCAATATATTTCCCTTATATCATGATACATTTTTGTTGCTCCTGGATGGATAGAATAACGAAAATAGTGAGTTTCGCCCATAACCTGCTGACGCTCCCCCACAACATTAGGGACACATAATTGTCCTCAATATCTAAGGACCCCATCTTCTGTAATCTCAAATGGTTTCTTCTCCTTCTGAGGGGTTGTATCCCTATAATGAGCTAACACAGGATCCTCGTACTGGCATTCCTTCACTTCAGTTACTAAAGAGGATGTTGTCGTGTCCTGAATAATAATTCCAGTATAACCTGAGTCCAGTAATCAAACTCCAAGACTAGCTAGTTGATGAATGTCATGGGCTATCCCACTCTTCTCTGGTTGTAAATATGACATGCTACCCATAAATATACGGCTGAGGGAATCGGCTAATACATTCGCCTTCCCTGGATGGTATAAAATATCAATATCATAGTCTTTCAGTAGCTCCAACCATCTCCTTTGGAGTAAATTCAATTCCTTTTTCTTGAAGATATACTAGAAGCTCTTATGATCCGTATAAATATTAACATGAACGTCATACAAGTAGTGCCTCCACATCTTTAGTGCATGAATCACCGCGGCTAATTCTAAATCGTGGGTCGGTTAATTCTTCTCGTGCTTTCTTTGTTGTCTAGAAGCATAGGCTATAACCTTACTATGCTGCATCAGTACACAATCCAATCCAACGCCCGAAGCGTCATAATAGATAGCATAACCATCGGTCCCCTCTGGGAGCATTAGAACCGGTGCTAAAATTAATATGTCCTTCAATGCCTGTAAACTCCGTTCGCAAGTATCAGTACATTGAAACTTAGCTCCCTTCTGAGTTAACTTTGTCAATGGTGCTGAAAGGGAAGAAAATCCCTCTACGAATCTCCTATAATAACCTGCCAAGCCGAGAAAGCTACGAACCTTCGTCGGTGTCGTAGGTCTAGGTCATGTCTTTATTGCCTCAATCTTTTGTGTATCAACCCAAATATCTTCACCTAAAATAATATGCCTAAGGAAAGCTATAAAATTCAACCAGAATTCACATTTAGATAATTTTGCATACAACTTCCCTTTTGTAGAACTTTGAGCATAATATGCAAATGATCTGCATGCTCAATCTCGGAATGAGAATACACCAATATATCATCAATAAATACAATCACGAATAGATCTAGAAAGGGTCTGAACACTCAGTTCATCAAGTCCATGAATATTGTTGGGGCATTAGTCAAACCGAATGACATAACACTAAACTCAAAGTGCCCGTATCTGGTCCTGAATGCTGTCTTCGGAATATCCTTCTCCTTAACCCTTACCTGATGGTACCCGAACCTCAAGTCTATCTTCGAGAAACACTTGGCACCTTACAACTGATCAAATAAATCATCACTCCTCGGGAGTGGGTACTTATTCTTGATCGTCACCTTATTCAACTGTCTATAGTCAATACACATCCGCAAGGAACCATCCTACAATCAACGTTGGCATAACAAGAAGCCAACTAATCCATACCTATTATAAGATCAAATTTTACCCAACTGAGCACCACGTACCTTGTCCTTGTATATTATTAAACTTATCATGGGCCATTACGGGCCACATCTATATATATACATAACAATACTAGGACTTATCTCGCATAACAAATTCAAAAAAAGGTTTATATAGATACATAGGGGCGGACAAGGCCGTAGACATGTCATACCCAAAACTATACACAGGATACTGTCTGCTAAACCTGTAAGAAAACATAACCATAATATATATAAGTTGGGACAGGGCTCCCTACGTCCTCATAAAACAACCTAATATATACATAACCCTGACTTGGTAATACTTCGGGAAGAAGTGGAGCTCACTAACCAAAAGTTGATATCTGGAGGCAGCCTACAGTAGAGAGTCCTCGCCTCGTCCGATATGAGAGCCTCGATCAGACACACTTTGAAGCGGAATCTTCATATCCTTATCAGCTACCTTCCTCCTCTTGTCCCGACTACTCTCATCTTCCTCTGCATAGCCTATAACATACATAAACGAACCTTGATTGACGAACTCCCAAGACTGTGGACTATCTGGAACCTCAGAAAAACTGGTGTCTGTAAATATCTTGACATAGTTTTGAGCCTGAGGGGAACCCAGTTGTGCCAATCCGTGCACCACTCCCATTATACCTTGATCAACGGGCCCTGATAATGAAACTAAGGGCCTTAGTGAGGTCGTAACTCCTTTCACCCCATCTGTTGCCGACGAAATCAATACTACTCGAACGGATGACTCATATAGATCCTCAGAAGGATCCTCCTCAATAGAACCCCATGATCTCCTATGGGTCTGACTCCATAGTGTAACTTATATCCTCTTCTAACACTTTTGTAGCCTTCTGGCCCGTGCTAGCGGCTTGTGCCTGTCGTCTAGTAGTAATAAACATCACTAAAAACATAAATAAGGTAAAGATTATGAGTGAATACTTACAACTCAGTTCTATCTCACAATATAGATTAGAAAGAAAAGTAACCATCCTAAATATCATGTAGCCTCCTATCTATAAGTGTGGTGCACAACACACCCATAAACAAGACTCTACTAGACATGATCTGCAGACAACCCTAGGAGAAAACTGCTCCTATACCACTTTTGTCACGACCCAAACCGATGGGTCATGACGAGTTCCCGAGTCCTACCTGTCGAACACCCCTAAGCATACGTCTTAGATATAAACATGAATTAAGGGTAGGTCATGAATAATATCTGTCAATAAACTACTGAATTACGTGAATGACATACGTGAGGAAAACATGTCCAAAAGACAAATATACATATACATACGGAATACGGTAGGGCGAGCCGACAAGGCTGCTAGAGATAACTATATATCTAAAACTAGAAGCCGACAAGGCCACATACTATTCAACTATACATGACTGTCTACATACCACTAATAGAGTGTACAACTGTATAACGGACGGGATGGGCCCCGTCATATCCATATATGTATACAAACACATCGTACCAAAACTCAAAGCAGCTCCGGGTCAAATGGAGCACACCAACTCTCGCTGATCAAGGATCCTAAGAAGGGGGACCGTCAGCATGTCTACCTGCACCTGCGGGCATGAAACACCACGTCCCCAGGCAAAAGGGACGTTAGTACGAATAATGTACCGAGTATGTAAGGCATGAAAATCAGTACATAAAGCTATAGATGAAACACAGAGTAAAGAATTCCACCTGTGAGTCTAAATAACTTTGTGAATCCTAAAACATTTATAATGTCATACACGTACGTATAAATGTCGTATCATGCATAGGTATAGGTATACATAACATCATCAAGCCTCTGAGAGCATCCCATCATATCATCTCGGCCATTGTGGGCAAAATCATCAATATATACCAGCTGATCAGTTGGTGGTGCGTATATAACGCTGTAACATTTTTCCATATCCCATATACATATAATATACGCGTATATAACGCTATCTGGTCATGGGTCTATGTACATGTATAAATGAATGAAATGCATAAGAAATACGTTAATAATATTTCTCGGAATGTTATAAGATCAATATGCCGTTCGGATTAACTTTATCAACTACGTATTTTTCTGAGACCCATGAATAGAAGATATAATAATAAGTCACATGGGGAATCAAGAACATAGACACCCCTAGTACTTCTATAAATAGAGTCATTTATGAAAGCTGTGTGTTTGCTCGCTTTATTTGTACCACATGAATCATGCCAAAAAGAAAGAAGGGGTAGACTTAATATACCTGAACCGATTCTCTTGACAATCCCTCTAACACAAGCCAATCGCGATGAAACACGTAACGGCGGATAGGAGTAGGGAAAAATCCATATGATATTCTTGAGAAAGATCCAAACTTATGATAATGTGCCACCTAGTCTTAATGAATCCAATAATGTGCCACCTAGTCTTAATGAATCAAGAGCCATGGCTACTTAGCCCCTTGCTGCCACGTTACCAAACTTATCCACCCAATTTTCCAATTGATTTGTTAACTTGTTAATCTCTCACTAACCAATTATTAACCAATTATCCACATAATTAAGAATTATCTTAAATTACATAAAATACTAATCACTTTTAATACACTTTATGCACCTTACTATCATGGTCATGTGGTACCTTGTATGGCACTAGTCCATAAATATGGGGTATTATAGCTTGGACCGTATTTTATCCCAAATTGACAACCTTCAACGAAATGCATCTTCTTTGATATATTTACCCTCTAACCTTCATGGTACTTATCACCTGTTACAAACAGCATAAATACTTATAACCTCAAAAATAATCTTATTCCCGAGTCTATGTCGATTAACTTATGATGAAACTTTAATGTATGACATGCGAGATGTAGCAAAAGGATCATGAGAGAAGAGAGCCCAAAAGGGAGAAAAAACTGGTCCTCAAGACAGACAAAAATGAATCAAGTGGTGAGGATGCTGATACGGCTTACCTGACAAAGAGATTTCAGAAGATGGTTCGCAGAAATAGAGGTATTCCAAAGAGGGGCAGCTCCAGCAAGCTAAGAGGGTATGACTTATGTCATAAGTGCGGGAAGCCAGGACATTTCATCAAGGATTGTCTCCTCCTCAAGCAAGACCAGTACAAGCACAACACAGACAAAGCAGCCAAGAGGAACCCAGTTCCTGACAAAAGATTTAAGAGACAACATTGTCGCCGATTATGATTTTATCTTTACCCTAATGGCAAAATCTGATGATGATGAAGACAATGATGATGATGAGGTAAACTTTCTAGATGTTCAAAGAAATCTGAAGTCTTATTCTCAGAAAAAGCTTATATCTTTAGCAAATATTTTAGTTGATGCTTATCACAATCTTATACATGATAAAAATGCTTTAACTATGGAACTAGGAGAGGTAGAAAATGAGAGAGATGATCTGGTTATCGTAGTGGCTGACATAAAAAAATCGTCGAGGATCTATTAAAAGAAAAGAATGTTCTGAGTAAAAAAGTTGAAGACGTAGAAAATGATAGAGATAACCTATTGATAGTAGTCCTGGACCTAAAAGAAACAATAGAGGAATTAAAAAGATTAAACGGTTCTGGGACTATCCAAAAGGGAAAGGAAGTTGCAAGTGAGGCATACATTAGGCTTGAAAATGAACTCAAATCTGTGAAATCTAGTATGTGTGCTGAACTTGAAAGAAACAGACAACTTCAAGAAGAACTAGGAAGAGTTAAAAATGACCTAGAAAAATCTCTAAGGTGGACCTAGTCCTCTGATACAATTACAGCCATGTATGCTAGCAAGGGTGGGAACAGGCAAAGAGTCGGATTCCAAAAGGAAAAGATTCCCTACAATCCACATAGTAAGTATGTTACTGTCCCTGATAATTAGCTTTGCACTCACTATGGGAACACTGGTCACTTTAAAAAAACTATAAGGCTAGACTTCAATCTCAACATAAAAACAAAGTGTTTGTTGAAAAGTTAACTACAGCTAAGGAACTTGGTCCCTATGGCAAAAAACGTGTACAACCTCCCTGGACAAAAAGAAGTTTAATTTACACTTTTCCTCATTACAAGGGACCTAAACTTGTTTGGATTCCTAAGTCTATTCCTTGATTCTCTTGCACGGGAAGCAGTGAAAGAAAGCAGCAAAAAATGGTACATGGATAATGGTCGTTCTAAGCACATGACTGGAAGCATCAATGATTTCCTTTCACTCAAAGCCCTGCAAGAAGGGAGTGTGTCCTTTGGCAATGGAAAAAAGGAATACATTCTGGGAGTAAGAAGAATTAGGAAGTTTTCACTCACTCAATTGAAAATGTGTATTATGTGAACGGCTAAAAATATAGCCTACTGAGTGTTTCCCAAATCTGTGACAAAAAAACAAGGTGAAATTTGTGTCAAAAACCTCCACAGTCACAAATCTTGTGACTGGTGAAGTGGTCCTAGTGGCAAAAAGATAGGGATCTCACTTGTCTGAGTGCTGTTGATGATGATGCTGAACTATGACATAGAAGATTGGGTCATGCAAGCTTTACGTTGCTGAACAAATTGATCAGGAAGGACCTGGTTCATGGCATGCCGATATCAAGTTTCAAAGATCACAAGGTGTGCGATGCATGTGTAAAAAGAAAGCAAGTCAGGTCTTCTTTCAAGCCCAAAAAGGAAGTCGGCACCTCAAGGCAACTTGATCTCTTCCATATGGATCTGTGTGGACCTATGAGGGTGCCAAGTAGAGGAGGAAGGAAGTACATTTTTGTTATAGTGGATAACTATTCTAGATTCACCTGGACCTTGTTCCTCAGAACCAAGGATGAAACTTTTCCAGTGTTTGTTGCCTTCGTGAAGGAGATCCAAGTGAAGTTGAGCCACAATGTTATGTGTATAAGATCTGATCACGGCACAGAGTTTGATAATGCAAAAATCAACGAATTCTGTGCTGAAAATGGCATAAGTCATAATTTTTCAGCTCCAAGAACACCTCAACAAAATGGTGTTGTGGAGAAGAAGAATAGGACTCTTGAAGACATGGCAAGGACAATGCTGATTGATAGTGGCATTGCTAAAAGTTTCTGGGCAGAAGCAGTTAATACTGCATGCTATTTGGTGAATAGGTGCATGATCAGGTCCCTCCTGAACAAGACCCCGTATGACCTGCTGAAAGGGAGGAAACCCAAGCTTACTGATTTAAGGACATTTGGCTGCAAATGTTATGTCCTCAACAATGATAAGGAAGTACTTGGAAAATTTGATGCCAAAAGTGATGAAGGAATCTTTCTGGGTTATTCGTCACAAAGCAAAACGTACAAAGTCTACAATAACAGAACTCAATGTGTTAAGGAAAGCATATATGTGATCTTTGATGAATCACACTACCTATGTAGGAAAGATTCACATGATAATATTGATTAAGACGGAGAGCAGTCAACAGTACCAAGTGAAGTCATTGATATGGTAAAATGGAAAATCTGACATGATGAGTCACGTCAAGGAATCAAATGATGATGATGCAGTTGTGTCTCCAGCTGATGTAGAGGAACCTAGTTCCTCAATCACAATAACTGAAGCTGAGAACAAAGTCGTTGATATTGTGCAAGGAACCCCAGATGCTGAGTTGAGAAGCGGGACTCATGTCAACAATGGGTCATATTCAGAAGATCTTAGACCCTCTCACAATGAGATTCATTTGTCTAACTCGAATCACAAAAGTTCACACCCTCTCCAGAATGTGATTACTCCTCTTGACTATGGGATTCAAACTAAATCAAAGTCAAGAAACTCACTCGCTTTCTCAACCTTTCTCTCTCAAATTGAGCCTAAAAATATCAAGGAAGCATTGAAAGATGCCGACTGGATTACTACCATGCAAGATGAACTCCATCAATTTGAGAGGAACAGCGTGTGGCACCTGGTTCCTCGACCAGCTAACAGAATTGTTATAGGAACCAGGTGGGTATTCAGAAACAAACTTGATGAGTTTGGAAACACAACAAGGAACAAGGAAAGGCTAGTAGTTCAAGGTTACAATCAAGAAGAAGGGATCAACTATGCTGAAACTTTTGCTCCAGTTGCTCGAATGGAAGACATCAGAATCCTTATTGCCTTTGCATCTCATATGGAATTTAAATTATTCCAAATGGATGTCAAAAGTGCATTTCTGAATGGTTTTCTAAAAGAAGAAGTCTTCGTCAATCAACCACCTGGCTTCGAATGTCATGAGTTTCCTAAGCATGTTTTTAAACTTGACAAAGCTCTATATGGGTTGAAGCAGGCTCCTCGTGCATGGTATGAAAGGTTGTCCAAATTTCTCCTATAAAATGGCTTTACAAGAGGAAAAATCGACAACACCCTATTTCTAAACAGGGGAGGAACCTTCTTATTATGCAAGTTTATGTTGATGACATCATCTTTGGTGCAATAAAATTACTCTCTGTGTGAAGAGTTTACAAAGCTCGTGGGAAGTGAGTTTGAAATGAGCATGATGGGGGAATTAAATTTCTTCTTGGGTCTACAAGTTAAGCAAACTCCTAAGGGCACAATGATAAGTCAACAGAAGTACATCAAGGAGCTTCTAAAAAGATTTGAAATGGAAAGCTCAGAAATCATTGATACTCTTATTTTCACTGCCACTCATCTGGACCTAGATGAACCCGGTTCCACTGTGAACGAGACCATGTACAGATGTATCATTGGATCACTCTTGTATCTCACGGCAAGCAGACCAGATATTGTATTCAGTGTGGGACTATGCACTAGGTTTCAATCTAATCCAAAGGAATCACATCTGAAGGTTGCCAAAGAATCCTGAGGTATCTCAAAGGAATACAGGACCTGGTTCTCTACTATCCCTTAGAAGACAACTTCGACTTGATCGGGTATGTTGATGTTGATTATGCTGGTTATTTGGTGGATAGAAAAAGCACTTCTGGCATGGCACACTTTCTGGGATCGTGTCTAATTTCGTGGGGTACGAGGAAACAAAACTCGGTGGCTCTTTTAACTACAGAAGCTGAGTATGAAGCAGCTGCCACTTGTTGTACTCAACTGCTGTGGATCAAGCAGTAGTTAGAGGACTTTGGTGTATTTTCAGGTTGGTGCCATTACTGTGTGATAATACCAGTGCTCTCAACATGGCTAAGAACCCAGTTCAGCACAAGAGAACAAAGCACATTGATGTGCGCCATCATTTTCTCAAAGATAATGTTGAAAAGGGGCTTATCTGCATGATGTTTTTTAGCACAGAAGATCAAATTGCAGATTTCTTTACCAAAGCACTAAGTAGAGAGTACTTTGAAAGAAATCGATTGGTACTGGTGTTGATGAAATCAAGCTGAGCACCTGGTCCCTCAATGATTGGCTATGAAATAAATGAACAGGTAAAACAGCTAAAAAGTGTTTTCTCTCAAGATCTAACTCATTTCTATACCGTTACAGATAGACACGCATAGCAATTACATAGCACACAGAAGCCAATGGTATTGCATGTTGGTAAAAGGATGCGACTCTCATTTACAAAAGTAATCAGGGAACCTGGTTCCCGTGACACAGGTTAGTAGTTCCTTTGTACTCTCATGCACAACTTTTTAACGGCTGAGAAAGTTCCATGTCATTAAAATGTCAGTTTTTTCCTTTTTTTCTCTTTTGGGAACCCAAGAGTCGTACCCGTTAGTAAACGACCCGTCTACCCAGAAACATTAATACCCATTCCAACCGGTCCCTTACCCTCCTTAAATAAACCCAAAAGGTGTCTTTATCACCATTGTTCACATCAAAAGCCAAAAATCCCCTTTTTCTCTCAAAACAAAATACTCCTTTTTCTTACTACAAAACCCCACCATGTCTAAAAATCTGGATGCCTCAAATCTTCTAGATGTTGTCCCCACCGTGTCTCTATCTCAAGAGGCACATGCAACAGAATCTAAGTCTCCCATGTCATCTAATCCAAACCCCCCACAAGATTCTCAAATGACCTTTACTTCTTCTCCAACCCAATCAAGTTCTGGTTCTCATCGAAGTTGCAAAACTTCAAACCTAAAGAGGTTTGTGAAAGCGACCTCTACCTCTGCCTTGCCGAACAAAATGGCTGAGGAAGAAATAGTGGAGGGAGAAGAACATCAGGAAGTTTCCAGCCTACAAGTAGAGGACAACACTGAGGCACAACAGAGTGCTGTGTGTAGTGGTGAAGAATCAGCGCCGATTACCCCAAATCTTGACTTGAATGTTGCCAACCCTACATGTAATACTCTTCATGTGCCTTCTGTATCTACTTTGGGGTTGAATGAATAAGAGGTCATAGAGAATACGTTGTTAATAGCTACCAAGGGGAGTTTAGTTGGTGGTTATAAAGGTGCTTCTGAAACTATTAGGTCTCAGGGGAAAGGTGATAATAGTCTATATATAGAGGGTAGGGAACTGGTGCCTTTTGACAATCAGACCTGAAAGTACTACTAGGGAACCACATGAGGTACCTGATCCCTCAGCCCAAGAGGATTCCTCTTCTCCTACTTGGGATGAAACCTCATGTTCTTCAAAAGAACCCAAGGTCAGTACTGATCCCGCTCTCTCTCCGCATTTCAATGCTGATCCATTAACCATTGTTGTTCCTGAGATGAAATCTCTCTAGAGAATGAGGATAGTGAGGAAGATTATGATAATATCTCTGTTGCTAGATTTATTACTGATAGAAGTAGTAGGGCAACTCCCAAAACTCCCACTCATAAAAGACCTACTACTAGGCTGCAAAAGAAGGAAGCTCTTGAATCAGTTCTGAAGAAAAATAAGGAAGAAAATAAGAAGAGGAGGTTGGTGAAGGGTGGAAAGTTAGTAAATCAATAGGTAGTGCCTCCTGCACTTGCTGTTGACGTTGATGATGAGGTGAATAAGGAACCCAGTTCCTTAATTCGTAAGTCCTCTAAGAAACTTACTATTCCAAAATCTAGGAAAGAGTCATCTATGAGAGTGATGGAGGTTTGCTGAAGTGGGAGAGTCTGGTGAGAAAGTAGATGAGGAGTCTGGTGAGAAAGTGCCTGAGAAGTCTAGAGAAAAGGTGTTTGTGATGGTGTCTGAGAAATCTACAGAGAGAGGAAAAAGTGTGAGAAAATCTATGAAACGGAAGGCTGGTGCCAATGAGGAACCAGGTTCCTCCAACAAGGCCAAGGTGAGTGTGGCCAAGGATGAAGAAAGAGAAAATCTAAGAAACCGGAAGGTGCTGTGGGGCAGAACATTTGCTCTTGATATTCTTGACATGACTGGGATGCGCCAACTGCTTGATATCTGTGAATTTCAACAGTGGACATATTTGTTCACAAATGAGAGTCCCAAGATGTATGAGGCAGAGGTGCGAAGTTTCTATGTTGACAAGTTCACGGTGGAAGATGACAACATATGTCTGAAGGTAAATGGTGTTGATTTTGTGATGGATGAGGTTATGCTGGGGACAATTCTAGGAGTGCCTACTGAGCGCATATCATTCATTGAGGGGACTTGATCTTCAAACTTCAGAAATGCCATTGTGAAGGATGATGCAGTACAGCTGGGGGAACGGGTACACAAGAAGGCCCTCCTTCCAGTGTACCAATTGTTATTTGAAATGATGAATAAGGTTTTGCTCCCACATGCAAAAAGGCGTTCCATTACGTCACAAGAAGACATGTTCCTCATGGAAGCACTGAATGCCTACTCCACTATCAATCTATCGGGTTTCATGATTGAGCACATAAAGAAAGTGGCAGATTTAAAGGATGGTAATCATGGGCTTCCCTACGGGTTTTTACTCACTAAGGTATTTGAGTTTTTCAAAGTTCTTTTGGGAAAAGCTACCGTGGGTACTCGCAAGCAGACCTTCTACAAGACCACCTTAGAAGAGCATGAGTGCATCGATAAGAAATGAGGGGTTGGCAGCAATTCCATTATCTCTCAACTGATTGAAGCCAAGAATATTGCAAATAAAGAGATAAGGAAGTTGAAGGCGCGAAATGTTATTCTTGAGGGACAGCTTAGTCAGGCCCAGGAGGTACCTAGTTCCAGCGGTACACAAGGCGTAGAGGTTGCCCGTGTGACCAAGGAGAATGTTGATCTCAGGAAACAGGTCGAGGACCTGAAGGAGAGGTTACTCAATGAGCAAGGGTTCGCAAATTCTCGGATGGATATCCTCCTTAGAACTCTTGCCTCTTCGTCTCTGCCTCCCCCTTCCAGTGCTCCTTAAACATCGTTCCCTTCCCAGTGTCCAGTTCAAGTTGTCTGCCCTCTGTTTTGGTGTTGTGTTTTGTTGTGTTTAGTGGTTGGTACTTTTTCTGTTATTTTATTTTGTAGATGCTAATGTAACAAATTGCTACTACTAATTCTGCTCCCTGCATATTTCCAAATTAATGAATATCCCATCCTTTTGTTATGCATGCCTTGCTCTTATGCTCTGTTCTTAGTCATGTTTGTGTGCACACATGTGGCATGAGTTACGCTTGCTAGACTTCTTTTTGCTTATTCCTTGTTACTAATCTTTTTATGATGCCAAAAGGGGGAAAGGTAATTAAGGAACAGAGGTGGAAACAGGTTCAGGGGGAATACGAAATATTTATGGTACTATTTATGGTACTCTGGTTCTTATGGGGAATTTCAATTACAAGTTTGTCATCATCAAAAAGGGAAAAATTAATAGGTTATGTGTCCTGTTATGTTTTGATGATATAACAAACTTAAATGTTAAGAACCAGATAGGGAACCTGTTCCACATTCTCAAAGTGCTCAACATCAACAAGTCTCAAGTCTAGGACATGTTCCAATATTCTGAGTCAAAGAAACAACATAGGGAATATATAGACATCAATTCCCATGCTGGCTATATCAGTCAACTTCCCCACAGATGTAAAGTGGTTGCAATTGTTTCTCTACACACCCGCAACAGTGTAGCAGTCACTTTATGGGGAACGCCCTTGTACCAAATATGCTTGCATCACTCAAGTGATGTCACTTGTGTAATATTAACATGAAGCAAAGGAAAATCAACACACTTGCACATCCCATAATTGATTAAGCTTTCCCTCAAGTGTGTTGCCAACTTGCAAGTGGCATTCAGGCTTCAAGAACAGAGAACATCATAACAAAGGACCAGTTTCCTGCATTGAGTCATTATATGTCCTTAGTTATGTTGTACCTTTGTTAAAGAGATTTACTTGTAATTCCTACTTAGCTTAACTAGAAGCATTGTATAGGAAACCCCTTGTAAAATCATAAACCGTGTTGTGTCTTGACTAGAGTTAATCGAGTTGTAAGCTTTGGAATAGTGTCATTACAAAGAGTCTTGTAATAGAGTTATTACAAGTGAGTGAGGTATTAAGGTGTTAATTCCTAGGTTATAATCTGAACTTGCTCGGTAAGTGAAGTTAAAATCCTACGAGTGTAGGTCGTAGCTTTTAATCCCGTAAGATGGGAGTTTTCCACGTAAAACTCTGCTGTGTCATTTACTTATTTCCTTGTGTGTGTTCTGTGGGAACTGATAGAGAACCTGGTTCTCTATACAGCTTGGTGGACCATAAGTTTCTATCAAGTTCGAAGGCTCTTTTATTTACAGTTGAAAAGTAGAATCAGAGGATTCATAGAGATGGTAACGCTAATATTATTTGATATCAAATATTAATATTTTTCGGTCTTTATTTTATTTTCTTGAACTGTGTACTGTTTCGAGCCTAACTATATACTAAGGACATAATTAAAATAATCTATGGATGTCAAAGAATTAATATGTGTATCCGCGTACCTTGTCGACGTACTTGCTCATTAAAGATTCATCACCATGAAAAAAATTTATCTCTCAGCTTTTGGTAAACACCTCAAGTAAGATTGCTATCGGAGCTGACATTGTGTGCGTCACCAACTCTGTCTGACAACCTGGAGATCTTGGGTTATGGTGCTCGGGCCACCATGAATGCCTTTGGATTCCATGATATGTTTGACGTCGTAGATGTTTTCTTCACCTTTCTAAGAAACAAGTTGAAGGTCGCAGACAACTCTTTGTTTAGTAAAACTACTTTCAGAAGATGGACGAAATCATAATTCTCCTGGAAACATACGTATGCCTTGACTTTGATATTAAGAAACAACTCTGAGTAACCCATGCATAGTGCGAAATTAGATGAACAAACACTATCTTTCTTGATGTTATCTCCTTGGTTCAGAAATCAGAAAAGTTAATTTCCTATGCAAACTTGCATCCCTCAACTCTAGAAGATTTTCACCTTTATCAGTTAGAGTTAACCCAAGTTGAATCAGCTTCAAGTCATCGATCTTAGCTTTGACAAGAGCACACTTGTCTATTGGGTTAACTTCAAAAGGTTAAAGAATACCCTCGGAAATATTGTATCGAAAAACACGTATGAATTTTGATTCAATGCGCTTCTAATATGAGTAAACACAGTAATGACATTTGAAGCCGACACAGATCGGACGGTTGTCGGCGATGATGGTAGAAGCCAGAATTTGAAGTAAGAAGCCATATGTTTATTTTGTTTTTCAAATTGATGTGATGGTAGGCAGCTTTTTCCATTTCCAACGTAATTTATAAACTGGCGATTTGTTAATTAATTTAAATAATTAGATACTCCTAATGAAAAAAATAAATAGATACTCACATTGAATAATAATGAGATTATTTATTAGAAATACTTTTATGTATAGATGTTTAGTTTATTGGATTAAACGTGATATTTATAAATATAATATAAAATATGTATTTGGTTTAAACTAGATGAATTAGAATAACTTTTATTTATAATTTTTAACCTTGAATTTTTCAAAAGTTTTTGAGAAATGATTCAGAATGTGGTATAAAAATAATAAACATTCATGCATTGCTAATCCTGAAATTAAAAATTCTACAAAATGTGGGAACGGTGCCAAAATAATGAATAAAATTGTAATCTAGAAAAATAACTAATTCTAATAGTGTACTGGGTATGAAGAAAATGTAACCCACGGAAAATATTTACCGAAATCAAGTAATTCTCTTACTTATTTTCTAGTGTTTGGTCAGTGAGTAGAAATATTTTAACACTATAAGAGACAGAATTAGCGAGGGTTGGGGAAGGAGCTAGGCAATGGGGTCAGTGAGGGTCGAGGGTGGGGTTCGAGGTCAAGGTCGAAGGTTTGGTCTTGGTTTGAGGTCGGGATCGAATCCAGAGGTTCGAGGTTGGGGTAAGAGCAGAAAAATAGGTCGAAGGTTCGACTCCGAGTTCGGAGTCAGGGGTCTTAGTTAGAGGTCGAGTGAGGAGATAGGGATTCGAGTGTCATGTTCGATTATTGTATTGGGGGCACAGTCGAGGTCCAAAATAGGGGTCGGGTCATTATCAGGGTTTGGGATCTAGGAAAGTGGGAGTTGTCCGAGTATAGATTCAGTGGTTAGGGGTTGTGGTCGTGGTATGAAGCAAGGTCAGGATAATATTCAGGATCAGGGTTGAGGTCGTGTTTAAGTTCGGGGTCATATCTGGGTCAGAGTCAAAATTAGGGGTCAACGCCTAGGGTTGGGAGTCAAGGCGATGGCTCATGATCGTGCGGGTTGGGATAAGAGTCGAGGTCCGATTCACTATCATGGTCTATATAGGGGTAAGGGTTGGAGTCGGGGTCGGGGTCGAGGTTCGGGACAGGATCGAGGTTTGGGTTGGGGTCGAGGTAAGGCCCCAGGTCGCGGGTCACAATCGTCCAAATTAGAGCCGGGATTGGGATCAATATTAGGATTATGAGTAGGGTAGGGTCCAAGGTTGGGGTTAGGGTCGGGTTTGGGGTTGGCAATTAAGGTACGGGTCAAGACCGTGATCAGGTCGGGGGTAGAGGTCGAGGTGTAATCGGGGTCAGGTTCATAGTCGAGGTCGAGTTCAATGTCAGGGATGGGGTTGGTTCTAGGTTGGGGGAAGGAACGTATCAATTCTTGGGTTGGGGTTCGAGTCGAGATCATGGTCGGGGACTGAGGGACGGGGTTAGACGGTCAGGGTCGTGGGTTAAGATTGGGATCTAGGTCGAGTATGGGGTTCGGGATCAGGGTAGGGGTTAAGGTCCAGGTTCAAGGTCATGGGTTTCAGATCGGTGTCGAGGTTGAGGTCCAAGTTCAGGGGCATGTGTTGCTAATACAAATCTAAATAGTCATCGAACGTTGGATTTCAATTGGAGGCTACTTTCATATTGGGGTGGCTATACGTATAATTTAGCCAATAATTAAAGACTATATTGTACTTGATGGCTATACTTGTAATACTTAGCTCCCTAGTATAAATAACCCTTATGGCTCTCAATTTAGGGCTAGCTTGTTATTGATATCTTGATGAACTCCTTTGTGAGGATGAATTCCTTAGTTGGTGCTTAAACTTATTAAAACGAACTTACAAAAGGATTGCTTACCTTAAGGGTTGTTCTTTTAGTTTTGGGGCAATAAAGTCTTATATTGATTAGGTATTTTTTTATCGTGAAATATTTTTCAATTTTTTTAGTTGGTTCTCTACTAAATTTCTATCTTTTTGTCTTTTAACTTAGGTGCCAAATTTGTTCTATGAAAATCACAAATCATGTTTTTTTAATGTTAAACCAAATTACCGTAAACTATAGCTTTAAAAAAGAATATTAATTCTTGAAAAATTGTAAACTAGAATCACAGATGGAGAAACTATGTGGATGTTGGATCATTTGACTTTGTGAAAGACATCACTTTTTAAGTTGGAGACATCACTTCTCCGGCTAAAGTGACTTTATAAGATAACTTGAGTGCTTTTATTGTCTTAAAATAAAAATAAAAATAAAAATAAAAGTGTGCCTTTAGTAGGTAATTCTCAATAATTAAATACCATACGAGGAATTAACTCTTAATGACATGAAAGAATGAGGCTTTTCCTAAATGTTCATGTAGTATTTCGTTTATAGTGTAGTTCACAGTATACAAGGTCAGCTTAGACAAGTTCTTATGACTTGGTGGTTGACGAAAGCTAGAAATGAAGTACATGTTGTGTTGTTGCAGTGCCTACCTTCTGTGATTTGCTGGAATATCTGGAAGAGTAGATGTGATGCAAGGTTTGGAAACAGGCATATGTCAGGTTGGTATATCATAAAGCAAGTCAACAATACAATGACCTTGATCTTGAATAGTCAATTCCCGTCAATTCAATTCCCTTAACTTTGGTTTGACAAATGTAAAGTTGTAGAGAATGTTCAACAAAGGTTTCATTCCGAGGTGATCAGATGGGAAAGACCTCGATTGGGATGGTTTAAATTGAATGTGGATAGTTGTAGTAAAGGTAAGCCTGGCTCAGCCAGAGGGGGTGGAATTATCAGAAATCATGAAAGAGTTATGAGCCTGGCATTCTCAGATTGTTATGGAAGGTGTAGTAATAATGTAGCAGAGGCAAAGGCTATATTGCAGGGAATTAATATATGCAGGCAATACGGATTCTCTAATGTGTTGGTTGGATCATACTCTTTGTTGTTAGTGAATATGACTAACAAAAAGATGAGACCTCCTTGGCAGATTAAACATATGCTTGAGCAGATCAAAGAATATGTTGGCACAGGAACCTTCTGTATTGCACATACATATAGAGAAGGCATTGTGGTGGCAGATCAATTAGCTAATTTTGGGAAAAATACAAGGACATTTCATATTTTAATGAAGTTGTTTCTCTTCCTAGACAAGTTAGAGCCTTTTTGAAGTTAGAACAAGATGGCCTACCCTACCTAAGTATCAAGCGTAAGAAAAATCAATTCACAGTTGATTATGGCATCATTTGAACTTGTTATGATTAGAAGTCTGCTGATGAACTTGTGTGTAGTGTATTTGACAGAAGGTAGGTGCACTATCAACAATGCTTGTGTTTCTTAATGTGAGACTATCTCATATTATTCAACTATTCAATAGATTGCTTGAGTACAATCTACACTTTGTAGGGGACGCAATAATATATGTCCTCCTCCGTGTAATTATTATTTTTGCTATATGCGGGTTGGGGTCTGCCGCCTCGGACTTTTGATTTTTGTTTTTAAAAGTGTAGTTCACAGCTCACCCATAAACAAAATCCTATTGGACACAATTATATGACACCGTAAGACTGATTTAAACTCTTTGATCTATTGCCAAATCTGTAGCGCCCCAATTCAAAAAGGCAAGCAAGTGACAGTTACCAGTCATTATCGACTTATAACGATGGGTGGCGACCAAATCTTTCTAGTCCTTATTGACTTTTAGGGACCATAGTCAAATCTTTAGGGACATTTTTTACGTCGCTAACAGCCATTTTCAGTTACTTATGGTGATGATTTAGAAGCCTGAAATTTCCAAATTGGGTGTTTCTTTTCAAATTAGCAGATTGTATATATTTTCGGGATGAGTGAAAATACTCATACAACATTTATTAATCAGCAGTGAAAAATGTAAGAGCTCATCTCATGCAATTGATACTTCCACTTTCAGCAATCAAAGGGGATTTAATGATAATCTGGCTAAGAACCAGTCGCGCTTATCACTGTAGCCAAGCATACAGAATACATATGCGAGTAAGAATGGGGGGAAATAAGACAGCATTAAGAACAGAAAACTATTATACTTGTTTAAAAATGACAAGCAAAAAGCGCAGAGAAACAAAAAGGTAAAGAAATGATTCAGACAGCACAAGACCCTATTACAAGTAAAATATTTGACACACGTTAAATCTCATTAATCAAACAGCACACAGTGACAAAGTTCATAAAGGATGAAAGCAGAAGTGATCAAGATGCCATTGGAGGTAAGAGAAGCCATTAAAGGCACTCCCCTGTAAATTTTAAGTTCCAATGTCATGACACAGCAACACAATTTTGCACATAGTTGACTCGACCTATATATCGTCCTTGTGCTAGAAATAGGTGCCTTCGGGGGGCTGAACTAGCTTGCGATTGTGAGGAGCAGCCATCTCCTTTTTCAGCTGAACCAGTATGTCTTCCATTGTGTACTCTCGCTGCCAATTTGCAAGTAAAGCAAACTTTTTTGGTTCCACCTGTATCAAGAAGACAGAGTGTTGTGGCTTCTCGTCAACGGGTTCATCGATTTTATTAAGCAACAGGTCAAGCGGGAGAAAATGCAAACACGAACAGAAGAATGTAAATTAGGTTGGTATACAAAGCATCACATAAGAAATGTTTGTGATGTTATTCACACAATATGCAAGTGTTGAAATAAACCCCATTTAGCACAGAGAACAGAAGTCCAGAATGTTGTCTGGATCAAAAGCTCTAAACTGGAAAAGATCATTGGAATATAATATTGCGTTAGCCGGTAATCATGCATTGAGAAGGATGAATGAGCCAA
>AWOL01S0107719.1:0-21473 GCA_000715115.1 Nicotiana otophora
GGCCCGTATTATGGAGGAGATTCTTGTAAGGCAAGACTCCCAATACCATATTGTGGGCAATTCAACCAAGGTTCAGATGTATATTATTCGTGTGGGCAGCCTGGTCACATTAGGTGCTTTTGTCCATTGAGAGGTGGGGGCAGTATGGTATAGTTGACAGGGTCTGTAGCAGCTTCTTCTTCATCGGTACACCCTCCTGAGCAAGGCACCCATATGTCAGTTGGAAGAGGCAGATGCAAGGATGGAGCGTTTGACTTAGGCGGACATCAGAATCGCATTTATGCCTTGTTAGGTCGACAGGACCTAGAGCCGTCTTCGGATGTGGTTACAGGTATATTTTCCGTATTCTCCATTAATGTGTATGCCTTGATAGATCCATGTTCTACTTTGTCATATATTACTCCTTTTGTTGTTGGTAAATATGGTAAAGAGCTTGAATTGTTGCATTAGTTATTTGAATTGTTTACGATCGTGGGTGAGTCTGTGATAGTTAGACGGGTATATCGAGGTTCTGATGTGATGATTTGAATGAATTAGAAATATTGGAATTTGATGTTATTATGGTATGGACTGGTTGGCTTCTTGCTACGCTAACGTGGATTGTTGGATGAAAGTTGTTCTCTTTAAATTTCCAAGAGAACCCCATCATTGAATGAAAGGGTAATGTTGCATCACCTAAGGGGAGGTTTATTTTCTACCGAATATGATCTCGAAAGGGTATATCTGTCATCTAGTGCGAGTGAAGGATGCAGAGGCAAAGCCTCCATCTCTTGATTCTTTCCCTGTTGTTAATGAATTTGCCAATGTATTTCCTGACGGACTTCTTGGCATTCCTCCAAAAGAGAAATGGAGTTCGTTATTGATATGTTTCCCGACACCTAGACTATATTTGTTCCTCCATACAAAATGGCCCCTACTGAACATTGAAAGATCTTCTAGATAAGGGCTTTATCAGGCCTAGTACTTCCATGTGGGGTGGCCAATGTTATTTGTTCAAAGAAAGACGATTCACTGAGAATGTGTGTTGCTTACCGTCAACTAAACAAAGTAACCATTAAAAATAAATATTAGCTTCCATGGATCGATGACCTGTTTGATCAATTGCAAGTCGCCAAGTATTTGTAAAAGATCACTGTAAAATCTGGTTACCATCAACTAAGAGTCAAGGAGAAAGATATTCCGAAGACAACTTTTCAGACCAGATATGGCCATTATGAATTTCTCATTATGTCCTTTGGCCTAACCAATGCACCAGCGGATTTTATGAATCTAATGAATCAGGTGTTCCAGTCATTTTTGGACATCATTGTGATTGTATTTATAGATGATATTCTGGTATATTTTTGATCAGAAGTGAAGCACACAGATCATTTGCGAAGGGTATTACAAATGCTCCGGGATCGTAAGTTGTATGCTAAGTTCTCTAATTGTGAGTTCTGGTTGAAATCGGTGGAATTTCTTGGGCATATAATATTGTATGAGGGCATCAATGTTGATAATCAAAAGACCGAGGCAGTTAAGAATTGGCTGAGTACCACAACTCCTATAGAGGTATGTAGCTTCTTAAGCTTAGCCGGTTACTATTGGAGGTTTATATAAAATTTATCTTTTATCGCCGCTCCATTAACAAGGTTGACGCATAAGGCGGCTAAGTTCCGGTGGACCGATATTTGTGAAAAGAGCTTAGAGGAGTTAAAGAATAAATTAACATCAACACATGTTCCCTCCCTTTCCAAAGGGTCAGAATGATATGTTGTGTACTATGACACTTCCACGGTAGGGTTGGGTATTGTTTTGATGTAGCATGGTAAATTTGTTGCCTATGCTTCAAGACAACTGAGGAAACACGAGAAACATTATCCGACTCATGACCTTGAGTTAGTTGCTATTATAATTGCTTTGAAAATGTGGCATCATTATCTGTATGGAGATCATGTTGACATATTTATAGATCATAAGAGCTTGCAATATATATTCAGCCAAAAAGAATTGAATCTGAGACAATGAAGACTGCTTGAATTGTTGAAAGACTATGATGTTGATATATTGTACCATCACGGCAAATCAAATGTTGTGGGTTACGCGTTAAGTCGTAAATCTATGAGCAGCCTGAGGCTTGTCAAAGTTGATAGATTAAGTGTATGATTTCTTGATACAGGCGACGAAGGAGAATAGTTCAGAATGTCGTCGAATCCTCGTTAGTGGCCGAACTAAAGCGCAGAAATTCGACGATCTGGCCTTGGTAAGAATAAGGGAAAGCATTCCCTTTCAGAAAAAGCAGTTGTCCGTGTTGTCCTAGGATGGAGTCCTTAAATATAAAAGCCAATTGTATGTGCCCGATGTCGGGGGACTCCGAGGACAGATTATGGCGGAGATTCACCAGTCCAGGTATTCTATTCATCCTGGATCTACTAAGATGTATCATGACCTTTGACAGATATACTGGTGGAATGATATGTAGAGGAATATTGACGAGTATGTCGCTCAATGTCCAAATTGCCAACAAGTTAAGATTGAGCACCAAAAGCACGGAGGATTGCTCCAAATTATTGAGATTCCGACCTAGAAATGGGAGACAATCAATATGGATTTCGTTACGGGATAACCAAATTGTCACGACCCAATTTTTCCTCCGTTTGGTATCGTGATGGCACCTAGTGTTAGGGACTAGGTAAGCCTAACATTAATTGAAACAACAACATTATTTAAATAACACCTAACAATTTAAATAGAAATCTCTTACAATTCCCAAAACTGGTAGTATAAGTCATAAGCTCTACAGAGTGTTTGCTAGAAAACCTCTAAATACAACTGTCCAGAAAAAGGAATAAACAGTGCAAAACGAAAACATGAAGGTGACTCTGAAGCCTGCGAACGCAGCGGTAATGTCTCCGCAGCAACAATCAACACAGCTAGCTAACGAACAAATACCTGGATCTGCACAAAAATATGCAGAAGAATAGGATGAGCACACCACAGCGGTGCCCAGTAAGTATCAAGACTAACCTCGGTAGAGTAGTGACGAGGAACAGTCAAGACACCCACAGGTCTAATAAACTAAAAAGGTACAAGTATATGAACAAAATAAGTATGATTTCCACATAAGGACTATGCAATATGGCTCACAATACAGTAATGGCATTAAGGAAGGAAATAACGAGTATCAGCGGAATATCATGAAAATGACACAGACAAAGTGAATGGAACAAAACCTCAATCCGGAATCACAAATACATCAAGGACAAGTAATAACTCAGCAACTACAACCGCTTTTACATCAGGTTTTAGTCAACAACTCCACGAGATATCGAACATAGAACAAATCACAACTCACGGGTCTCAATACCTGAACCATAATACTTGGCATCATGTGCCCTTATAACACCTCATAACCGCACTGACGACTCACGTGCCAATAGAGCCATTCTCCTATAGAAGGCAAGTAAACAAGGGTGAGCATCTAAGCTCAACAATATCAAGAACACCTCTTATCCGATAAGAGTACAATCAACATAAAAGACTCAACTCCTGAGGGGAAAATCCCCAACACAAGGTTAGGCAAGATACTTACTTCAAACCAAGCTCAAATAATCGGTCACAATGCCGTTCCCGCGAATATCCAACTCCGAATGGCCCAAATCTAGCCAAAATAATTACATATCATAAATACAACTATATTAGGCTAATCAAATTAATGAAATCAAGATTTTAGTAAAAAATCCGAAATCCATCCTAAAAAGTCGACATGGGCCCATGTCTCGGAATCGGGTAATAATCACAAAATACGAATACCCATTCACTTACGGGTTCAACCATATAAGAATATCTCAAATCCGACCACAAATATCCTTTCAAAACTCGAAATCTTTATTGAAGAAGTTCTTCCAATATTTCTCAATTTTAACCGCAAAAATCCGAAATTAAATGGATAAAACAACTATAGATTAATGGAATACAACCAAACAAGTTAGGAATCCTTACCCCAAAGATTCCTTTGAAAATCCTTCGAAAAATCGCCAAATTCCGAGCTCTCAAGTCCAAAAACAAAGAATGAATCAAACCCTCAAATTTCTATTTTTTACCTAGGCGAGACCGCACCTGCGACATAAATAGCCGCATCTACGCAACCGCAGGTGCGCACGTCCAATCTGCACATGCACTTCCTCTCGCTTCTGCGCGCCACAATCCGCTTCTGCGGAGCCGCTGATGCGCACAAATTCTCCGCATTTGCGGAGGCTGCCAAGTCCAGCTCTTCTAGCACCTACACCTTCATCTTCGCACCTGCGACCATCGCACCTGTGCCCAAGGTCCGCAGGTGCGATTACACCAGAACGCAGACCTCTTCATAACCACAGAAACTATCCGAAACTCGTCTAAAATACACCTCGAGCCCCCGGGACCCAGTCCAAGCATACAACCAAGTTCCATAACCTAACACGGACTCGCTCGAGGTTTCAAATCACATCAAACAACATCAAAAATACAGATCGCACCAAAAATCAAACTTATAAATTTCCAAGTCTTCCAACTTCTAAAACGCGTGCCGAAACCTATCAAACCAACCCGGAATGACGTCAAATGTTGCAGACAAGTTCCAAATGACATAACGGAGTTGTTCCAACTCTCGGAATCGCATTACGACCTTGATATCAAAAAGTCCACTACCGGTCAAAATCTCCAAAAATTTGACTTTCGCCATTTCAAGCCTAAATAAGCTACAGACCTCCAAAACACAACCCGGACACGACCCTAAGTCCAAAATCACCCAACGGAGCTAACGAAACCGACAAAACTCCATTCCAAAATCGTCTTTATATTGTTCCGACTACGGTAAAAAATATTAAGACTTAAGCTTCCATTTTAGGGACTAGGTATCCTAAATCACTCTGAATCATCCGGTAACTGAATTCAACCACGCACGCAAGTCAATACACATAATACGAAGCTGCTCAGAGCCTTAAGCCTCCGAACGGGACTTAAATTCTAAAAACGACAGGCCGGGTCATTACATGCTTCCACTCTTAAACAAACATTCGTCCTCAAACGTGCTAAGAATCGCCTCGAAGTCTTCAAATCACTGAAGGCACATATTCAACATACACTCGCGGGGGAGCCCATGTCACTCCATTCCACATAAGCCTGACGACACCATCCCAACTGTAATGTATCCTTTCTATCAACACTGATAAGCCTTAGAGTCAAAATTCTCACCTTCCATTTATCTTCAAAAGATCTGATTCTAAATCCATAACCGGTATCAGTCTTAACCAGCTATCACAACTCATGCCTACACCCACAAGGTACGACCATGCAACAAGACACACCACACATAGGCCCATAATAACATTTCTGATCACAATAGTTGGCCGTAATCAAACCAGCACCGGCAATTAGCCGCATATCCGTTAGAACCCTGTTCAAACCTCTACAACACTGACAACGATGCAAGAAACATGAAGACCTCTTAACTATACACCCGAACAAGTCACAACTAATACCATCAGGCACACACCCCGCAAGCTAAAACTCAAGAAACACAGAATACAAATGATTGAATATGTAAAGAGAAACACATAAGGGAAATATCAAACAAGCCCGATAGGCACAACTCTCTAACAGTACCATACTACGAATCAATTCAAAAGGAAAAACCAAAGTACATGAACAAATCATAAGGATCTCATCCTGGTATAACCTTCGATTGCGGCACGCAGCCCGGCTCAAACATATCAAATCACATGGAATCGCGAGGGTCTCGCCCTCAACTCTGAATCATAAGTCGAATACACATCACACCAATGGAAATCTTCCACTAACTCAATTCTGCCAATAAAATCTCAACACTTGCTAAACTCTCACCCCGGTAGAGTATCAAATCATAAATCATAACCAATTTACTCTAGAATCACATCAAACTGGTCATAACAGACAACATGAATTCACTTATAGTCTCGTAACTTTCAATAACGAATTAAAATAATGATAGACACGGCTATAACTCATAGAATCTCCTAACAGGGGTAAACACCTAAACATAATACTAAGTCATGAACTCACCCATAGGTTGGATAACAAGTAAGGGATTCACCCTAATAAGTAGAACTAAAACAAAATAGGAATGGTGCCCCTCTGTAACAAATCAAAAGCATACATGTATGGAATCATCTGGTGCAACGGCCTCAAGCCTACTATATGAAACATATCAATGGGTCGGGCCTTCCCTTCTTTAGTGCCCCTACTCACCTGAATACTCCGCTGTGACACACCTGTCTGGAGTCTAGGGCAATCTCTCACCTTGTGGCTAGTATCTCCATACTCGAAGAAACCTCTCTGCTAATGTGGTTGTGAGAACTGTGCGGTACGGGTACTCTGAGACCCATGAGCACCTGAAACACTGTGCGAAGCCTGAAGTGCAAACTGAACTGGCTGACCCACAAAACCTCTACCATGTCATACCCTGCCTCCAAAATAAGGAGTAGTAGATCTCTCCTGTATAAGAGGCCTTCTCACCTCCATGTCCTCTATCTCATGATCTCGCTTGTACTCTCTCTCCTGATCCCACATGCCCTCTAGCAATCCCTACCACCTGCTGAAATGAAATATCTGGCTCTAACTCATGAGCCATGCTGAACCGAATATCATGCCTGAGTCCCTCAATAAATCTACGGACATGCTCTCTAACTGTGGCGACCAAAGCAGGTGCATGCCTGGCCAAATCACTAAATAGCATGGCATACTCTGACACCGACATAGTGCCCTGGTGCAACTGCTCAAACTCGACATGCCATGCATCTCAAAGGGATTGAGGCACAAACTCTCTCAGGAACATCTCTAAAACATGCACCTATGTAATTGAAGCTAACTCGGCTGGGCTACCCAACTCATATGCCCGCCACTACTGATAAGCCGCTCCCCTGAGCTGGAACATAGTAAAAGCAACCCCGCTTGTCTCCACAATACCCATAGTACGGAGAATACATTGACACTCCTCCAGAAAACCTTGTGCACTCTCTGAAGCCAAACCACTAAATGTAGGAGGGTCATATTTCATGAACCTTGTAAGTCTAAGCTGCTCTTCCACAAATGGTGCTGCCCTAACCACGGGCTGAACTGGAACTACAGGCTGTGTCGCCATGACACCTGGAACCTGACAAACACAAACTCGTTGCTCTGGGGTATGGGCAGCAGGAGTCTGGGTTCCTCCCCCGGTATGTGAAGTAGCTGGTGTAACTGAATCAACCGTGCCTGAGCCAATGTACCAAATATGCTCAAGAAATGTGCTAAGGTCTCCTGAAGTCCGGGGGTAACAACAGGCGCCTCTGGTACCTGCTCCCCAACTGGAACTATAGGCGGCTCCTCAACTGCTGCTCTGGTAGGTGCTCTGCTTGTGGCACTTACTCCTCGTTGGCCTCTGCCTCTACCTCTAGCGATACCTGCTCCGGGAGAAGCATTGTCGATAACTGCAGCTCGTGTCCTCACCATCTGTGAGAGAATGAAATGATAAAAGTTCAAACTCCGAGATCAATAAGCTCGCGTGATAGGAATGAAATAAGTTAGATTGTCCTAATAGTTCTGTAGCCTCTCGAAGATAAGTACAGACATCTCCATACAGATCCACAAGACTCTACTAAACTCACTCATGACTCGTAGCACCTATAAACCTAGAGCTCTGATATTAACTTGTCACGATCCAATTTTCCTTACGTTTGGTATCGTGATGGCACCTAGTCTTAGGGACTTGGTAAGCCCAATATTAACTGAAACAACAACATTATTTAAATAACACCTAACAATTTAAATAGAAATCTCTTACAATTCCCAAACCCAGTAGTACAAGTCATAAGCTCTACAAAGTGTTTGCTAGAAAACCTTTAAATACAACTGTCCAGAAATAGAAATAAACAGTGCAAAATGAAAATTTGAAGGTGACTCCGAAGCCTGCGAACGCAGCGGCAGGTTTACCTTGAGTCTCCGCAGCAACAGTCCACACAGTTAGCTAACGAACAAATACGTGGATCTGCGCAAAAATGTGCAGAAGAGTAGCATGAGCACACCACAGCGGTGCCCAGTAAGTATCAAGACTAACCTCGGTGGAGTAGTAACGAGTAACAGTCAAGACACCCACTAGTCTAATAAACTAAATAGGTACAAGTATATGAACAACATAAGTATGATTTCTATATAATGACTGTGCAATATGGCTCTCAATACAGTAATGGCATTAAGGAAGGAAACAACAAGTATCAGCGGAATATCATGAAAATGACCTAGACAAAGTGAATGGAACACAACCTAAATCCGGAATCACAAATACATCAAGGACAAGTAATAACTCAGCAACTACAACCGCTTTTACATCATGTTTTAATCAACAACTCCACGAGGTATCGAACCTAGGATAAATCACAACTCATGGGTCTCAATACCTGAACCCTAACACTTGGTATCTTGTGCCCTCATAACATCTCATAACCGCACTGACGAATCACGTGTCAATAGAGACATTCTCACATAGAAGGCAAGTAAACAAGGGTGAGCATCCATGCTTAACAATATCAAGAACACCTCTTATCCGATAAGAGTGCTTAACTACGTGTATGCTTGAGAAAGTGTCCTACCATAGTCCATATCAGCAAATAACCATAAGGAAAAAGAACGGAAAGCACGTAGAACATTGTCTCACAGCTTTCACAAGCTAAAGTTCATACAGGTACGTATACCACTACACAATTATCAACAACAAGAATGCCCCTAGGCCACAAATCATCACAAATCAATCCCTGACACGACCCACCTTGTCTCGCCACATGTGCAGTAATAAAGTAAGTGCCCGCCTTGTCTCGCCACATGTGCATAACAATATTTGTACCTTGTATCGCCACATGCGAAACCCACATACACACACATATATATATATCCCGCCTTGTCACATCGCATGTGCAAATACCAATAGTAACAATAGCACGGCAAAAACCTCATGCAACCCCATATAACAACCGCACGACAGAAACCTCGTGCATCACAACAATAATAACCGCACGATGGAAACCTCGTGCTTTACCACAACAAGTACAACAATAACAATGACAATAATATAAAGTACGACAAGTAAATCAACTGAAGAACTTTAAATCACAAAGAAATGGTAGAACCAATTCACAAGGAAAAACCACAGTAAAGGATGCTAGGCGTAAAGAGAACAACTCAACAAGGGAGAACTAATATGTAGCAACGATCCCACAATATACATTTCAACAACATGGAATCTAACACGAGTCAAATAATTCCAAATAAAACAAGTCGACTAAGATTAGGATATCTAAAACTTCTTTTAAGGTTGAAGAATTTTGAAGGATATTCAACAATTCAATTAAGGATAACCAGCGGAAAAATAATCATAACCTCAATTAAGACTGATCAATTATAGGATGAGATAATAATAATTCCAAATAAAAATAAGCAGTTATGAAAAGATAGCATGACAATAGAGGAGGTAAAATCTTCGGTTAAGTCAAATAAGAGTCAAAGAGGCAATAAGAGTGAATCCTGAAAATAATTAATTCTAATTAAAGCATGTAGAGGTGAAACTAGTAAATAGGAACTTAATCATATCAAGAAAAACTTCATATTCAGTGAATATAAGGACCTGAGAATCCAAAAAGGCCAACTTTTCACAAATACATCCGAGCACGCACTCGTCACCTCGCGTACATGGGCTACAATCAACATAGAAGACTCGAATCCCCGACACAAGGTTAGGCAAGATACTTACCTCAAACCAAGCTCAAATAATCGGTCATAATGCCTTTCCCACTAATATCCAACTCTGAATGGCCCAACTCTAGCCAAAACAATTACATATAATAAATACAACTATATTAGGCTAATCAAATTAATGAAATCAAGATTTTAGTAAAAATTCTGAAATCCATCCTCAAAGGTCAACCTGGGCCCACGTCTCTGAATCGGGTAAAACTCACAAAATACGAACCCCCATTCACTCACGGGTTCAACCATATAAGAATATCTCAAATCCGACCACAAATACCCTTTCAAAACTCGAAATCTTTATTGAACAAGTTCTTCCAATATTTCCCAATTTCAACCCCAAAAATACGAAATTAAGCTTCCTCTGAAAATCAATCGAAATATCGCCAAATTCTGAGCTCTCATGTCCAAAAATGAAGAATGAATCAAACCCTCGAATTTCTCTTTTCTGCCCAGGCGTGACCGCACCTGCGACATAAATAGCCGCATTTGCGCAACCGTAGGTGCGCACGTCCAAACCGCACCTGCGCTTTATCTCTCTTCTGCACGCCACAATCCACTTCTGCGGAGCTGCTGATGCGCACAAATGCTCCGCATCTGCGGAGGCTGCCAAGTCCAGATCTTCTCGCACATGCGCCTTCATCTTCGCACCTGAGACCATTGCACCTGCGCCCAAGGTCCGCAAGTACGATTACACCAGAACACAGACCTCTTCCCAATCACGGAAACCATTCGAAACTCGTCCCCAATACACCTCGAGCCCCCGGGACCCCGTCCAAGCATACAACCAAGTTCCATACCCTAACACGGACTCGTTCGAGGTCTCAAATCACATCAAACAATGCCGAAAATACAGACCGCACCAAGAATCGAACTTATAAATTTCCAAATCTTCCAACTTCTACAATTCGTGCCGAAACCTATCAAACCAACCCGAAATGACGTCAAATTTTGCAGACAAGTCCCAAATGACATAACGGAGCTGTGCCAAGTCTCGGAATCGCATTACAATCCCGATATCAAAAAGTCCACTACCGGTCAAAATCTCCAAAAATTCGACTTTCGCCATTTCAAGCCTAAATAAGGTACAAACGTCCAAAACACAATCCGGACATTCCCCTAAGTCAAAAATCTCCCAACGGAGCTAACGAAACTCCATTCCGAAGTCGTTTGCATATAGATCTGACTACGGTAAAAAATTCTAAGACTTAAGCTTCTGTTTTAGGGACTAAGTATCCTAAATCACTCAGAATCATCTAGTAGCTGAATTCAACCACGCACGCAAGTCAATACACATAATATGAAGCTTCTCAGAGCCTTAAGTCACCGGATAGGACTTAAATTTTAAAAACGAATGGCCGGGTTGATACACAAATGCTCGCCTAAACGTTTGATTTTATATGGGTTGTAGTGGATAGACATACAAATTCAACTCATTTAATACTCATCCGGTCTACCTTTCAGTTGAGGATTATGCCAAACTATATATTAAGGAAATAGTTCGCATTCGTGGATTTACGATTTCTATGATCGGACAGAGGTGCCCAGTTTACAGCTAACGTTTGGAGATCATTCCAGAAAGGTTTAGGTACACAGATCAATCTTAGCATAGCTTTCCATCCGCAAATAGATGGTTAGTTCGATTGTACTATTCGAACGCTTGAGAAAATATTGCGAGCATGTGTTCTAGACTGCAAAGTTAGTTGGGAAGATCATCTACTGCTCATGGAGTTTTCTTAGAATAACAGCTACCATTTTAGAATCTGGATAGCACCGTATGAAACCCTATACGGACAGACATGTAGGTCTCCTATCGGTTGGTTCGATGTTGGCGAGACAAAACTATTGGCCTTGATTTGGTGCAACAGGTCGTAGAGAAGGTGAAAGTAATTAAAAATCGATTATTGACTGCTTAGAGCCGAAAAAAGTCTTGTTCGAATAACTAGCGTCAAGACTTAGAGTTTGTTGTGGGAGACTAGGTATTCCTGAAGGTGTCGCCTATGAAAGGAATGATGAGGTTTGGCAAGAGAGGCAAGCTTAGCCACTGGTATGGCGGACCATATTCGATTATCAAGAAAATTGACCAAGTAGCTTACAAGCTTGAATTGCTCCCGGAATTAGGAGCGATTCATCTGGTGTTTCATGTAGCCATGCTTCGTAAGTGATTAGGTGATCCCTCCCGCATTACCCCCATTGAGGATGTACAGGTTATAGAGGACCTATCTTATGAGGAAAGTCCGATAGCTATCCTAGATCACCAACTTCGTAAGTTGCTAACCAAAGAGGTGGCTTCAGTTAAAGTACTTTGGAGGAACAACAATATAAAGGAAATGAAATGGGAAGCCAAGGAGGATATGAAATACATATATCCTTATTTGTTTCAGACTACACAAGATAATGTTGAGACAAATATGAAGGGCACAACTCAAAGTACATCGGATGATGGTAGAAGAATATTGGGAGTTAACATAGCATTCAACATTTGAGCACGGATGTTCCTAAGGGGAGGGGGGATAATATTATACTCCATTCTTTTGACATCGATTGTATACATAAGTTTGTTGAAATTTGGGTCTAGCATATTTTTCATGAGATTGCGCAAGCTGCCAACTTGGTTCGATATCCAGCAGTGATGGCTAATGCGAGGCGACCCATTTAGCACCCTTGAGGAGGTGGAGTTCCATTAATTTCTAGAATAGCTATTAAAAGCAGTAAAACTCACTTTCTCTTTCATTCTACACGATTTTTAACAACTTCAAATTCTTCCAAAAAACTCCCAAAAATTCTCTCTAAGAGTTCTCATATGATCCAAGGCCAAACGAAAGGCGAATCCAACGAATGTAACGTGAAGGATCTCATGTTCATTCTCTTATCATCTTTCTTCTTGTTGTGATGATTTTGGAGACTCCTTGGAAGTGAAGTAATCTCAAAACTGAGAAAGAATTTTTGTTCTTGGAGATAATCGCCATAGAACGTGCGAGGATCCATGGAACGTAATTAGCTTGACAAACAATGTATGTAGGGCAATGTTCCTTCTTGCCATGACTTGATGTAAATGTTTCTTTTGAAATAATCTTCATACCGCAATATTGAATAGTCCTAAGCCTTCCCTGACAAAAGATTAATCATGTTCCCGTGTGTTTCTTTCCGATGGAATTCATCTGGATTCATGATATCTCTTTTGATCGGTCTTGAACTGACACTTATATATATATATATATATATCAAGCCGCACTATTTTACTCTTGGGTTCGATTTGTTACTTCGGGAGTTGGAATAGGTTTGTTATGTCATTTGAAACTTATGTGCAAAATTATAGGTCATTTCGAGTTGGTTAGACATGGTTCGGCATGAATTGTGATGGTTGAAAATTGATTAGTTAATTAAGCTTGAATTGAGGTGCTATTGACGGCCAATTTTGACCCTCCCCTTTAAAATTAATTTAGTTATACTTAATAATTTGCAATGTATGTTTTGAAAATAATTTCAATCAATAATACCTATTTTCACAAAATTAATTAACCATTAGTAGTTTTAAAATTAATAATTTAGTATTAGTATTATTATAATTGTAATTATAAATATATCGTGCTTACTATTTTAAGATTATTAATATAAATTTTATATACATCACATAGGATTTATAATTAATTTCATGAATTACTCCTTAATTTCTAATTAATTAGACTATTATGTGAATAATTTGAAATTGGTGTCATAATGTAAAAGACAAGTTGTTTTACAAATTAGCAGTCTATTTGATAATTATAATTATTACTACATTTTATTTAAAATAATTAAGTTTATTGAAATTAATTTCAAAGTGGTTAAAGGCTAAAAGTATATAATTGTAATTTTTTAATTAAAGACAATTGGCCATTTTTAAATTAAAACTAGCCCCCTACATAGGCCCAATCCGGAATTGAACCAGTCCAAACAACCCCTCCAATCCACCTTGAACATTCTTGCCATTCCCTATAAACCAATCAGAGCTTGACACGCCGCCCATCCGATTCCTTCACATANCTTGTGTATTATTTGCATTTTATAGTTATTCACTTGATAACCTAGATTTAAATGAAATGTGAACTTGTTTAGTGGTTAAATGAGACTGTCATCTTAGTTTTGGAATACAAATTCATGACATTGAACCTATCTCTTATTTTTGGCATGCCTCTATGATTTTGTAAACTTTTAGAAGGTCATTGGTCATCTGATTAAACTCATAGTTGTTTGATCACACTATGTAAGCATGTCTTAAGCTGATTAGATTCATGTATCATCTTTGTGTGTATTCTGAAGGTTATCATATACTTGGCTCAAGTCATGAGGTTTGGTTAAAATATGTTTATGTGCTGATATTCCATTTGTTGTGCCAAAGTACTGAAATTAGGTTTCACTATACCTGAAATCCCACACTTGATTGCCTAAGAAGATCCTTAATGTAATCACGGCCCTATACTGAAATTCATGAAGTGACACTGTTAGCCTGATTCTATGAGGATAACATCATAATTCATGTTTGTAATGATATGACTTCTGCTAAGTTTCCCATGTGGGTGTTCCCTTGGATACCCTGCACTTATTTGTTCCTCAATACTTCTGCTTGTCTTTAATAATCATGTACATATCCACATTATCCTTAAAACTTCACTAAGCTCGCCTTAAATGAACTAGGCCTAACCTGTAAACCTGAGGTGAATCTTCTGTTGCTATTGTTTGAGCATAAGAGCATGTGTTGTTCTACAATAAGATTAGTATCAAGATAAGAGTTTTATAAAGATGTGGTCATGACATTTGTTTTAGAATGAGATAGGACTGTTACCCTGAGACTCTGTCAATGATCTTTAGAGGTTCTAATTGAAGTTGTTAATTTGTAACCCTGTTAATACTCTTTAAAGGTTCTAATGGAAGTTGTAATCTATAACTTTGTTGATACTCTTTAAAAGTTCTAATTGTAGTTGTTAGTCTGTAAATCTACAAATACTTTTTCAGAGGTTTTAATTGAAGTTATTAACTTACATCTCTATTAATATTCTTTAGAAGTTTTAATTGAAATTCTTAACTTGTGTGTATGCTAGAAGATAAGACTTAAGTTAAAACGATCTTTCACTAACCTAATTGAAAGCTATTAAGAGGATGCATCTATGCCCAGGAACTCTACAAGTTTGAACCATACAATTACTCTACTCTTAAGACATATGGTCCAGGTGTTTGGGTTCTTAAAGTAATCTGCCAGTGTTATTTCTTTTGTATGCCTAAAGTTATTTTTTGAGCATGCCAAACATGTTATAGTGTTCATAGTGAATCATACACTTAGCTTTAAAAATGTGGATATAATAGTGTGATTGGATGCCTTGTGATCCTATGGTATTTTGTATTAAATGTTATAAGAAATGCATATACTCCTATGGTATGGTATCAGTGTGGTATGGGGATCTACATTGAATGCCTCGTTGGCACCTAAACCTATAGGGAAGAGTGAGTGTGAATAGTTAGGGGTGTTTGGGAGTATAGTTTAGTTCTTGGTTGAGCTACTCTCCCTGACACAAGCACTGCCCTAGGCCTTGAGACCCTTGTGAACTCTGAAGTGTCAGGGATCCAAAGAATACTTTGGCCATGAATGGAATTCTACCCTTAGCCTCTAATCTATTGATATTTATTACTCCTTTTTAGGTTTAGTGTTTAATGACAACAAAAGACTTTCATTGTGAATCACTTTATCATCTGTGACTCCACACTAGTTTTCATATTTTTGACTGCTATTGATTGCTGTAATTTATCCTAAACCCATACTATTTTATTTTATGTGTAGTTATGTGCATAGAAAAGCATATTTAATGACCTTCTTCTTCTTTTTTGAACATGTATTACCATTGGACCTGCCGAGTTCTCAAAGAACTTAGGCCCAAGTCCTGTACCTGCGCATATTGGAGTCTGAAGTCACTACTGCATGTTCCCGCTACTTGCTGGGCCTGCTTCTTTTCAGGCCCAAACCAAAGTCCATTCTCTTCCTTTACTGCTTTATTAAAGTTTGTTGTCCTTATTTCCCTCATGTACATAACACTTATCATATTTAATGGAATGTTGTTTTATATATTTGAATCATGTGGTTAATCTAGGCAAGCCTTATAAACATAGGATTAAAAGAAGCATTAGACTTAGTAATAGATAATCTTAACTCATTAAACATTTACACTATTATGTTATTACTACAAATTTCTTATGAGGAGTTTTTACACCAAAACAGCTTTAGCAAAGGACGACAGTCTTCCTTTTCCCAAAAAAAAAACAAAGAAATGGAACTAGACTTTTAATCGAGCTTTTCTACAAAAAATAAAAATGAAACAACTGTTGTTGCCCTATCAAAGAGACTTCTAACTATTGTTTTAAAGCTAAAATGAGGTTTGAAAACTAAGGTATATCTTAGGCCCAATCCTTCACAATACCCTTACTTTAGATTTATAAACAACCACACCATTTAAATACAAAGTGTTTTATAACTTAGCCCCATCTCACATGTTTTATAAACACAATATTATATACATACTTCAAAATCTTTTAATCATATATATGGAAGTATTTCTTAAAAGCCTTTTATAAACCTATATTCCTTTTAAAACTACATATCCTCTTTTCAAGTAATAACCTCTGAATTAGATATACAGTATGTCATATCCTTAACACTAGTTAAGCAGACTAATAAAGGAATTATCTTAGTAATTAAATAGGTACCAAAGTATATCTTTAAATGTTAGGTGGCGACACTCTTTTATCATCAACAGGGAAACCACAAGTTGAATTTTATTTTGACTCGTGCAAAATAGGGTGCAACAACAAGGTGACTATGTTGAGGATTTCACACTTAGGTTCTGACCTTAGCAGATTTAGACTAGAACTAAAATTATTTGTACACTACTTTAACTGTGTTTAATTTGCAATTGTATACTTACCTGCATAACTTGCTCGTTGTGTACTTATCTGCTTATTATTAAATGTTACTTCTTTATATATATATGATGTCATCACACTCATTCCTATCGAGTCTTGGGCGTACACTATCACACACAATGGCGTGTGAGGTTTGTCTTTTACACCCCTCCGAACCATCTTTCAAAATTATTTAGTTTCAGAGAATGGCTTTATCAGGTCAACTGACATAACTACTCGCAGTATTCAGCCCAACTCAGAATTAGGAAATACTCTACTCTAGAAAACATAGGTCATATTGCATAAACCTTAGGTGAGTCGTCCTTGTCATTGTCACACAAATAGGAAAGCCACACTAATGTCAACGGGTCATGCACCCATCGACATAACATTTGTAGAAAGACAAACCAATCATGACGAAACACTTAAGATCCGAAGCAAACACTTATCGAATCCATTTTCTCGACCCCTTCAGAAATGGAAATTAACAAAAATATCCCCGAGATCAATATAGTGATGGAAGCGCCACACAAGCTAAAGCAATGGTGGAAGAGCATCCGCCGAGAGCATAGAGACAAAATCAGGACACACCTAGGAGCACTGATTGCCATGCTAAACGTCTAAGCTGACAAAGTGCTTACTAGCTTGTTGATAGAGTTATGGGACCCGGCCAAAGTACTGTTCAGGTTCGCTGATTGTGAGTTGATGCCAACATTGGAAGAAGTTACCAGTTTAACGGAGCTGCCATTTACAGGGAGGAAATTGATACTACCAGTCATCATGCCCGGTTATAGGTTTCTTAATGCTTTGGGTCTGGAAAGCAGTCGAGGTTTGAGAAACATCGAATATGGATGGGTAAGTCTAGACCAATTGTTCGACAGGTTCAGACATCGTAAAATCTATGAATGATACTTGGGAGAATTTCAGTGTGATCAAGCAACATGGGAAAGTCTCCGACCCATAACCTTCTCTTTGGCATTACTGGGACTGTTTGTTTTCCCGCAAAGAAGAGGACGGATCAATATCTATTTGATGCATGTTATTTTTTCAACACTCTGGGGCAACCTCCAAGACACTTTGGTATCCATGGTGTTAGCAGAAATTCTTAGAGCTTTGTCTGCATGTTCCCGAGGGTATGACTTCTTCGAGAAATGTAACATGCTGCTTCAAATCTGGGCCATGGAACACTTCTTTCAGCGAGAGGCCACAGTTGACATTTTGTGGGCATTAGCAACATAACCTAAAGTCACAACGAGAGAATAAGGCATTGGGTATCCCCGCACAGACAGGAAGAGTGGAGAAAGATGCTGACCAACTTAAGCGGGGAGTGGATCGATTTGAAGTTGTCACGGCTGAGCAGAAGGGAAATCCTAAGGACTCCCCTGAAGTATTTTATTGAGCTGATAGAACTTGATGCCATCCAGCCATACTCATCCCTATGAGTTCTCAGGCAGTTCGGGTTGATTCGGGATGTACCTCTCTGGATGAGGGTGGCACTGTATGAAGACGAATACAATGGGCAGATCCCAATACCAAGGATAAGTAGGCTTCAGGAGGAGTGGAATGATCTAGTCACAATGCCAATGGGTTAGATTTCGTGGTGCACTCAAGAATATTATGTCTGGATCAATGAAGAAGGAAAGATAGCTCGACCAAGTAGGGAAGGAATAGCTTGGCTGGAGGATGCAGTGGTGGCTTTGCAAATCTATCATGATATCTTTCCACACTACCTCGTGACTACCTCCATGCACCGCCAAGTGATCCCAAGGTCGATAAATCACATGCTGCCACATGCCGAGGATGATGACCGAGTAGTTGAGTGTATCCAGATTGAGTCTGAGATGGAGCCGGTAGAATATCTAGAGGAAGAACCCGAGTTCAATGTAGATAAAGAAGAATTTGAAGAACACCCGAAGGAAGAACCGGAAGAAAAAGAAAAAGAGATCGGAAATGTTTCTACGGATGGTTACTAGAAGTTTGTTGATTTCACCCATTTCCCCACTTTGTATCTTTATCCCAAAATTTCTCATTTCCCTATGGGAAAGTATGTTTGTGCCTGTGTAATTCTATGAATGTTGGAAAAAATGATATAACCTCTGCTCCCACCTATTACAATCTAAATACTATCAATGAAAACCAAAATTTGCTTCGAATCTGAATGCGTCGAATCTAATGGCTTGACAAATACTCGCGACTTAGTCCTACCTACGAAAAAGAGAGGTCCCTCGAACCTTAGGAAAACATGCTTGCCTGAATACGTGAACTAACTGCTCTGTGAGCCTATTACTTATGCAAATATTAAAATCGACTTCTATCCTTTTTCTTTTTCTTTCTTTTCTTTTCTTAATTTATTATTATTCCCCAAAGAAAGTTGGTTTGTGTTGACTCAAAACTGGCGGAACCACCGTACAACTTAAGTTCAAAAGGGAAGATGTCTGTGACAAATAACCCGACCGAACACACTCTAGTAATAGCTGATAGCCCGAGGCAATCGGGAGAGAAGGATGATACGAGGAATGAAGAACATATAACTAGGATGGCCCAAGATATGGAATCATTGAGGGAGGAAGTACAACACATTTGGGAATTGGCACATCTGGCCATGACGACACTCCCACAACCACCGCGTTTTCCTTTTCTTGATTCAATCCCGGACCACTTTCCTTTTACTACTCGCCAAGCCAACAATACCCCGACTTCAGTCCCTACCACCTAGATTATACCTCCAGCAAACCCACCAAACCCTCCTATACACACTCTTTATATACCAAATTACGTTCAAACGCTGCAAAACCCACCAGTTTCTACCAACACAGTTCATAACTCTCCTCGTGACGGAGTCACCTTCACCACTAACCAAAACTAGAACATACCCGCGGCACATACCACTACACATGAGTGATATGTTCCTCCCGTATATGTTGTTTCAGAACTGTCATGATGGAACCTAACCCAACTGCTAGGTAAGCCAATTAACAACTATCAAATTTAATGAGATTTATTAAGAGAAGAAATGATAATACAACTGCTTTTATACAAGAATTTCCCAAGGACTGGTAGTACAAATCATGAGCTTCTAAGATTTAGAATTTACAAAGCTAGTATGAAATAAAGTATATCATATATTTGAAATATACATGAACAGATTAAAATTCTAAAGCTACAAAAATCAAGAGGCAGTTATGATCAGAACGCAGGTACATCTTCAAATCCAGCTCCCACTGTGCACAACAACATCGACATCCAACATCTGCACGCAAGGTGCAGAAGTGTAATATGAGTACAACCGACCCCATGTACTCAATAAGTAACAAACCCAACCTTAGGTTGAAAGTAGTGATGAGTTGGGACAAGGGTCAGAGTCCAACTCCAATAACTATCCACAAGTCATAACAATTTAATAAAAATGGTACGAGAAAATAACACAGAGATAAGATGCTCAATGCGTTCACAGTTATAGGGAAATAGGCATACGTTTCAAGTATAAAAGTAAATCCAAAATCTTCCACCGAAAACACCAAAAACATATAAGTAAGTTTGAAAACTGTGATTTTTGCCAAAAACCTTTCAACAATAAATAAGATGTTTCATTTTTCAGATAGCATGAGGAAAGTACATCTCTATGCCTACATGTCAATACGCATGTGAAATCATGAATGTCACCAAAATTGGGTAGTAGAAGGAAATGCATCTTTATGCATATATCTCAAGTACGCATGTCAAATGCAATGTATCTCAGTGATAAACTCATGTACTCACACTCTCATAGCATTCAATCTCACTGTCTCGTATTCTTACTCTTCATGCTCAATACTCAAGGCAGATCCAACCCAATGCAAAATGAACCAAAATGCTAATAAACCAGGGCAGATCCAACCCAATGCAGATAAAATAGGGCAGATTTAGCCCAAATGTAAATGATTGCTAGCAATTGCGCCCACAATGGATGTGCAGACTCCTGAGGGGGTGATCCAGCCCAAGCGCCATAATAAGCCAAATCCTGGCATAAATCAATAAAGCATGATGTGACATGCAGCCCGATCCCATAAATATCACTCACAATAGGCCTTCGACCTCACTCAGTCATCAATCTCTCCAGTCTCTCCGGCTCACAACACTCATGCTAAGCAGCACAAATCAATTATATGAGATGTGACAATATACAATAACAGAGACTAAGATATGATATGTAATGATGAATATGACTGAGTACATAACTGCAATTAGACAAATAACTTATCAGCAACGAACGACCACTGTGGGCCCCAGTGGTAGCAGCATATAGTCTAAACATGATTTCTAGCATGAATCACTGCTCAAGTACCCTAACACATAGAGTACGGTAAAAATGTTCAGATAAGATAGCTACACAGTTCCATGGAATCGATTAAATCATAATTCACACAGTGCACGCCCACACTCCTGTCACCTAGTATGCGTGTCACCTCGACATCAATCATATAACATATAATTCGAGATTTTATACCCTCAGCTAAGGGTGGCATATGGGTCGGGATCGATCCTAAGTGGGCTTTGTGGGCCCGATCCTAAGTGGGTCAGTTCTAAGTGGTCCTGGACTTGTCGGGCTTCCTTTTAGAACCAGCTCGAGACCGGGACCACGAACTAACGGTCCTGGATTAAGTGGGTCAGTCCCGGATTAAGTGGGCCTAAGTAGGCCCAATGGATAATTTCTATTTTTTAAAATATGTTTATAGAAGTTAGAGAAAAAAATGGTAATAACAATATCTAAGGCAATTCCTTGTAAATTATATTAT
>AWOL01S0107724.1:0-16536 GCA_000715115.1 Nicotiana otophora
CATAACCAATTATCATTTTCATCAATTTCCGTTGCAGCGTTCAACCCGCTCTCACAATATATTCATATTCAATTATGTTGCAGCGTGCAACCCGCTCTCACAATATATTATTTTTCAATCCTCTCATATAAATATTTTTAACCAGGTATATATATTGACTTTTAAAAAAGTCTATTGCAGCGTGCAATCCGATCCCCCAAATATTCACTTTTAATAAGTCTATTGCGGCGTGCAATTCGATCCCCCAAATATTGACTTTCAATAAGTCTGTTGCGGCGTGCAACCCGATCCCCTAATATGAACTTTTTAATAAGTCTGTTGCGGTGTGCAACCCGATCCTCCAATATATCCATTTCAATCAATTCTGTTGCGGCGTGCAAACCGATCCTCCAATCTATCCATTTACCAATTCTGATAATTCCCCAATAAATGCAACAATTAATATAAAATTATAAGACAATAATCATACAATAATTATGATTAAATTATGAAACAAACAATGACAAATAGCAAATTATTATGGAAATCAAGGAGAAAATAGGCAGTTTATTATTTAATATACTAAATGTCAAATAACAATTAAGACACATAATTCAAATAGCATGTAACAATTAATGCAGGTATTCAAGAATTAATATTTGACAAAGAATAGGAGAGAAACAATTATTATAATAATTAATTCATGATTTAAAATGATTTATGATTTTTCAAGTAATTATGCAAACAATTAATTTGACGACGTATAGACACTCGTCACCTCTTCAATACGTCGTTCACATGTATTTCACATAACAAATAGTTTAAGGGTTCTATTCCCTCAAGTCAAGGTCAACCACGACACTTACCTCGCTTTGTAAATTCCAATCAATTACTCAACCACAACTTTTCCTTTTACATTTGTCTCCAAAAGCTTCAAATCTATTCACAAACAATTCGATATATTCAATACAAATCATAGGAATTAATTCAATTCGATATTTACTAATTTTTCGGATAAAAATCCGAAATTAATTAAAATATTCGATAGTGCGACCCACATCTTAAATCTCAGAAAAACTTACGAATCCAACCATACAAAAATTATCCAATTACAATGTCAAATGGACACTTCAAATCTAAATTTCTCGTTTTGGGAAAGTTTTACAAAAATTCTAATTTCTTCCATCTAAATCCGAAATAAAGGATGAATATAGGCATGTATTCATGAAATACAATCACTATATGATAAATAACACTTACCCAGTTCGAAATCATGAAAAACACCTTTGAAATCGCCCCTAAACCGAGTTCTAATTGAGGGTTTGTGAAAAATGGGAAAAATCCCGTTTTGGTTCTATTTTAAGTCAAACGCGTCGGGCCTTCTTCGCGTTTGATAAGGGTCGGTTGCGTTCGTGATGAGTAGTAGCCCGTGGCTTTCGTGTTCGCGAGTCCTCCTTCGCGTTCGCGAAGGCTTTTTGCCCTGGCCTTCGCGTTCGCGTGCCAGTGCTCGCGCTCTCGTAGAAGGACGACTGACCCCTCCCCCAGGCCTCGAAAGCTTCGCGTTCGTGTTGAGATGGTCGCGTTCGCGAAGGGCAAAGTTCCCATAGCTTCGCGTTCACGAAGAAAGAAAATTCAGCCTGCCCAGTTTGCTCTTCGCGTTGCGAGAGCACATTCGCGAACGCGATGAAGGAAATACCAGAAGTCTGGATCCCTCGGGGCTCCAAATCAAACATGCACACAAGTCCTAAAACATCATACAAACTTGCTCGCGCGATCAAATCGCCAAAATAACACCTAGAACTACGAATCGGACGCCACATCAAAGGAAACTTTCAAGAAAACTTTAAAACTATATTTTTACAACCGGACGGCCGAGTCTCGTCAAATCAACTCCGATTCTCACCAGATTCGGCAGACAAGTCATAAATATTATAGTGGACCTATACCGGTCTTCGAAACCAAAATACGGACCCGGTGTCAATTAATCCAACATCAGTAACTTCTTAAAAATCTTTAAGCTTTCATCTTTTAATTTTTCATCAAAATTCCATATCTCGGGCTAGGGACCTCGAAATTCGATTCCGGGCATACGCCTAGTCCCAAGTCACGATACGGACCTACCGGAATTATCAAAATACTGATCCGGGTCCGTGTGCTCAAAATGTTAACCAAAGTCAACTCAGTTGAGTTTTAAAGCTCTATTTTACATTTTAATCCGTTTTCACATTAAAACTTTCCAAAATATTGTACGGACTACGCACGCAAACCGAGGAATGATAAATGGTGCTTTTCGAGGTCTTAGAACACAGAATTACTTATTAAATTTAAAGAAGATATTTTGGGTCATCACATTCTCCACCTCTAAAACAAACGTTCGTCCTCGAACGGAGTTAGAAAAAATTATTACCTGAGTTGGTGAATAAGTGTGGATATTTACTCTGCATGCCCAACTCGGACTCCCAGGTAGATGCCTCTACCGGTTGACCTCTCCATTGCACCTGAACTGAAGGATAACTCTTAGACCTCAACTGTCGGAACTGCTGGGCTAGAATAGCCACCGACTCCTCCTCGTAAGTCAAATCTTTGTCCAATTGGACTGAGCTGAAATCTAACACATGGGACGGATCACCATGATATTTTCAGAGGATAGACATATGGAACGCAAGATGAACCTTGATAAACTAGGTGGTAATGCACGCATGTAGGCTACTTCACCCACCCTTTCAAGAATTTCAAAAGGTCCGATATACCTAGGGCTCAACTTGCCCTTCTTTCCGAACCTCATTACACCTTTCATTGGTGAAACTCGTAGAAATATTCTTTCTCCAACCATGAATGCAATATCATGAACTTTACGGTCGGTATAACTCTTTTGCCTAGACTGAGCTGTGCGAAGTCGATCCTGAATAATCTTGACCTTATCCAAAGCATCTTGTACCAAATCGGTACCCAATAACCGAGCCTCTCCCGGTTCAAACCAGCCAATTGGCGAACGACATCGCCTTCCGTATAATGCCTCATATGGAGCCATCTGAATGCTCGATTGGCAGCTATTATTATACGCAAACTCCGCAAGTGGCAATAAATGATCCCAAGAACCTCCAAAGTCTATAACACAAGCGCGAAGCATATCTTCCAATATCTGAAAAGTGCGCTCTGACTGTCCGTCTGTCTGTGGATGAAATGATGTACTCAATTCCAACCGCGTGCCTAACTCACGCTGTACAACGCTCCAGAAATGTGAGGTAAACTACGTACCTTGATCTGAAATAATAGACACGGGCATACCGTGAAAGCGGACAACCTCACGAATGTAAATTTCAGCTAACCTTTCTGAAGAATAGGTAACTGCCACTAGAATGAAATGTGCTGATTTGGTTAACCTGTCCACAATGACCCAAACTGCGTCAAATTTTCTCTGAGTCCGTGGGAGCCCAACAACAAAATCCATAATGATATGCTCCCACTTCCACTCAGGAATTTCTAACTTCTGAAGCAAACCACCAGGTCTCTGATGCTCGTATTTAACTTGCTGACAATTCAGACACCGAGCTACATATGCAACTATATCATTCTTCATTCTCCTCCAAAAATAATATTGTCGTAAATCTTGATACATTTTAGCGATACATGGATGAATAGAATACCTGGAACAGTGTGCCTCTTCAAGAATTAATTCACGAAGCCCATCCACATTAGGCACACAAATACAACCCTGCATTCGCAGAACTCCATCTTCCCCCACAGCAACCAGTTTAGTATCACTGTGTCGCACCGTGTCCTTAAGGACAAGTAAATGAGGATTATCATACTGCCTCTCTATGATATGCTCATATAAAGAAGACCGAGTGACTGTGCAAGCTAGAACCTGATTGGGTTCTGAAATATCTAACCTCACGAACTGATTAGCCAAAGTCTGAACATCTGCAGCTAATGGCCTTTCACCAACCGGAATATACGCAAGACTGCCCATACTCACAACCTTTCTACTCAAAGCATCGGCCACCACATTGGCCTTTCCGGGGTGATACAAAATGGTGATATCATAGTCTTTCAACAATTCCAACCATCTTCTATGCCTCGAATTAAGATCTTTTTGTTTGAACAGGTACTGAAGGCTATGATGATCAGTAAATACCTCACACGAGACACCGTAAAGGTAATGCCTTCAAATCTTCAACGCATGAACAATGGCTGCCAGTTCTAAGTCATGAACATGATAATTCTTCTCATGAACCTTCAACTGTCGTGACGCATATGCAATCACCCTACCATCTTTCATTAATACTGCACTAAGCCCAATGTGAGATGTATCACAATATACTGTATACGATCCTGAACCTGTGGGTAATACCAACACTGGCATCGTAGTCAAAGAAGTATTGAGTTTCTGAAAACTCAACTCACACTCGTCTGACCATCTGAATGGGACACGTTTTTGGGTCAGTCTGGTCAATGGGCTTGCTATAGATTAAAACCCTTCAACAAACCGACGATAATAACCTGCTAAACCCAGAAAACTCCTAATCTCTGTAATTGAAGTAGGTCAAGGCCAATTCTGAACAGCCTCAATCTTCTTAGGATCCACCTTTATGCCTTCTGCCGATACAACATGCCCCAAAAAGGCAACTGAGTCTAACCAAAACTCACATTTTGAAAACTTGGCATATAACTAATTATTCTTCAAAGTGTGAAGCACACTTCGAAGATGCTGCTCATGTTCCTCTCGACTGATGAAGTAAATCAAGATATCATCAATGAATACAACCACAAAAGAATCCAAATAAGGCTTGAACACTTGATTTATCAAATCCATAAATGTTGTTGGGGCATTTGTATACCCAAATGACATCACTAGGAATTCGTAATGCCCATACCGAGTTCGAAAAATTGTTTTAGGGACATCAGATGCCCTAATCTTCAACTGATTGTAATCAGATCTCAAATCGATCTTCAAAAATACCTTGGCACCCTGAAGCTGATCAAAAAAGTCATCAATTCTTGGCAGCGTATATTTATTTTTGATAGTGGCCTTATTCAACTGCCGATAATCTATACACATCCGCATAGGGCTATGTTTCTTCTTTACAAATAATACTAGTGCACCCTAGGGCAAGACACTGGGTCTAATGAAGCCCTGATCAAGCAAGTCATGTAACTGCTCTTTAAATTCTTTCAACTCCGGCGGGGCCATATGGTATAGTGGAATAGAAATGAGCTGAGTGCCTGGAGCCAAATCAATATAGAAGTCAATATCTCTGTCGGGTGGCATCCCCGGCAAATCTGCAGGAAATACTTCTAGAAATTCACGAACAACTGGTACTGAGTCCATAGAAGGAACATCTGCACTAGGATCGCGAATATAAGCCAAATAGGCTAGACACCCTTTCTCTACCATACGTCGAGCTTTCATAAAAGAAATAACCCTGCTGGCAGAATTACCAGGAGTTCCTTTCCACTCTAACCAAGGTAACCCTGGCATGGCTAGAGTCACTGTCTTGGCATGACAATCCAATATAACATGATAAGGTGACAGCCAATCCATACCCAAGATGACATCAAAATATACCATATCAAGAAGTAGAAGATCCACAGTAGTCTCAAGATTACTAATAGTAATCACACACGAATGATAGACATGATCTACTAGAACAGAGTCTCCCACCGGTGTAGATACACATACAAAAGCACTCAGAGAATCACAAGGCATAACCAAATATGAAGCAAAATAGAAGGACACATAGGAATAAGTAGATCCTCGATCAAATAGAACTGAAGCATCTCTATGGCAAACTGGAATAATACATGTGATCACAGCATCAGATGACTCGGCCTCAGGCCTAGCTGGAAAAGAATAAAATCGGGGTTGTGCCCTACCACTCTGAACTGCGTCCCTAGAACGACCTCTAACTGGATGGCCTCCGCCTCTAACGGTCACCTCCACCTCTAATGGCATGACCTCCATCTCTAGTTGCCTGACCCCTACCTCTAGTTGGCTAAGCAGGCAATGGAGCAACCGGTGCCGGTATGATGGCACGAGAATCTTGCCGAGATCTATTACTCGCCAATCTAGGGAAATACCTGCTGATGTGACCAATGTTCCCACACTCATAACACCAATCTTGATGCTGTGGCTGATGAAGCTGAAGCTGAAGCTGACCCAAATAGGTCGGATAACCGCTGTAGTAACTCTAGAGTGGTGGTGCACTGATAGGAACTGAATGTGTACTAAATGGTGGTTGCGAAGAGTAAGGCATAATAGGACCGTGACTCCCTGAAGCATCGGGAGATGCATGAAGTGCTGAATGAAATGGTCTGGGAAGATGACCCCTACCAAAATTACTCCTGCCTCCAGATGAGGCACCGCTGAAACCACCGAACTGACGAGGCCTCTTATCAGACCTCTGGCCTCTCTCCTATGCAAGAACCATCTCGATCCTCCTCGCGATATTAGAAGCCGCCTGAAAAGAAATCTCACTTCTAGTCTCCTTGGCCATCTAAAGCCTGATAGGGTGAGTGAGTCCCTCAATAAACCTCCTTACTCTTTTCCCCTCAATAGGTAGTAAAAGGAGAGCATGACGGGCCAAATCCACAAAACGGGACTCATACTGAGTAAGAGTCATACTGCCCTGCTGTAGACGCTCAAATTGCTTGTGGAATTCCTCTCTCAATGTGATAGGAAGGAACTTCTCCAGAAATAGCTGAGAGAACTGCTCCCAGGTAAGTGCAGGCGATCCAACTGGTCTGGTCAATGTATAATCTCTCCATCATCTCTTGGTGGAACCCGTCATCTGAAATACAGCAAAATCAACCCCATTGGTCTCAACTATACCCATGTTACACAGCAGCTTGTGGCAGCATTCAAGATAATCTTCTGGGTCCTTAGAAGGCCACTGAAATGAACTGGAAAGAGCTTAGTAAACTTATCCAGTCTCAATAAGGCCTCAAAAGACATGGCGGGCCTATCACCAGTCTGTGCCGCAACAACTGGCTAAACTACCCCAACTGGCGGGGCTGCTGGAGCCTGATTATGGGGAGCCATCTGCTCCGAAGCGGGCGTAGTGGGAGTTTGTGTTCCTCCCCCAGCCTGTGACATGGCTGGTGCCACTGGAAATGCACCATTCTGGGCCACGCTCTCCATAAGACTTACCAAACGAACTAGAGCGTCCTGAAATACTAGAGTGGCTATGAATCCTTTCGGGGCCTGAACTGGTTCAACTGGTACATTCTGAACTGGAACCTCCTCCTGAAGGTCCACCTAAGGTTCTACAACAGGTGCAGCTGCTCGAGCTCTAGACTGATGATAAGTTGGTATTTTACCCACTTATCTCTTCTTGATACTTAGGCTTTTGTATGATTTTCTTGAGAAACTAAATCATTTATTGAGGTTTATTGGCATATTTCAAGTATCAAGTGATTTAGAAGTGATGGTGAAGAAAACAAGTGAAAATGAGTCAAAAAGAAGCTAAAATGGACAAAGGAGATCTGCCTAGTGAATTACCCTTCGCGAATGCGAAGGGCTAGATGCGAGCGCGAAGAATCAGGAGAACAAGCCTTCACGAATGCGAGATGCTCTACGCGAACCCGAAGAAGGAGGAAGCCAACCTTTGCGAACGCGAAGGTATAATCGTGAATGCAATGAAGCAGAAGATAAACCTTCGCGAACGCAAAGTTGATTTCGCGAACACGAAAGAAGCAGAAATCAAACCTTCACGAACGCGGAGTATTGTTCGTGAATGCGAAGAAGAAACTAGGCGGAAAAACTGGCTAGTTCTGGAATTTCATGATTTTGACCCCAAACCATTTAATACACAACCTAGCTCAATCATCAGTGGATCATATCATATCTTGGAGATCTTTGGCTTATTTTCAGTCTATATACTAGAGAGAACAAGTCTTGGAAGCTAGGGTTCTTACACACACACTTGGGTCTTGAAGATTTGAAACTTTTGGTTGAGAATTTCTTACTCCTTTATGCTCATTTCTTCATTTCCTTGCTTTGTATTGAATATCTAAGTGTGTAGTATTTATTTCCAACACTTGAATCTTATTTATGGAAATATTCATATTTAAAGTGTGGATTAAATACCTTGTTGTGCTTACGTATTGAACGATATTTATTTATTATGAAGCGAGTTATTATTTCTTTAATTATTCTTGTTCTTAAATGTTTCCAAAGGGATTAGCTTACCCTAGGACTCGCCCATTCACTTCGGATTAATTTTGAAAAAAGTAAATATTAATTAACAAGAACTTGTGGCATTAACCCTCACTTTATAGATTCTACCTAGGGATAGGAATAAACTACCTGTAGCCATATTCGGGTGTGCTTAATCTCTTAAATATTTTAGGGATAATTTAATTAGGAAGTCTTGTTAGTCTTCGAGAGAAGCTAATATAGAATTATTATCTGAGGCTAATAAATAATAAACTCCTTCATATTTATAAAATTGCGAAATATATTGGATCGTTACTTGAATGTAAATCCTGATGCAGCCATGCTTGTAGCCATTGATCATTTTACTTGCTTTCTAGGTTAGTTTACGTTTACGCATTTAGCTATAATATTTTCTCAACTACCATTCTAAGTGTTTGCCATTGCATAATAAGTGATAATTCTCTTACATTCCTAATCGCCTACATATTGTTCTCTGTGGGATTCGACCCCGACTCATAGTTGGGTACATTATATTGCATGCGACCGTGTCTATTTACTTTTTAGTAGTGGATTTGGACGTCGTCAAAAATGGCGCCGTTGCCGGGGAACAATTTGGCGCAATTTAGGTTGTTTGATAAATAAGCGTAAGTACTTTGGTCCAAACTTGTGAATATATGTGTAATTATCTTTCTTAACTTGGTCTATGTTTCTCGTTTGTTTCTTGTTTATTTTCTTAATTTTGAAAAGAAAATAAAATGGCATCATATAATGAAAATTGGTCGGATGGTAGTTGTACATACTTTGATGACCCTTGTATTTATTGTGGAGAACTACACTCGTGGAAAAATTATTTAAATTCTCCTGGGGTGGATTGTGCGCATAATCTCAAACCCACAAGTGGAGTATTTGTGATAAGTATGGCCGTCAAAATGGTCATTGGGATGATTGTGCTTATTTGTCCTTCCCTTCCCCAAGCCCCCGCTATGATGATTCCACTTTTTGTGATGACAATTATAGGGATATGGAAGTGGAAGAAATTGAGCATGGTCAAAATAGAGAGTTTAAGTTCATGTTAGAATGCCTACTTGAAGGAGGAAACAAAGAGAAACATTCCTTGGAGGAGCTTTTGGAAAATAGTTTCCAAAATGATTTGGAGCTTGAAAGGTTAAACTTACAAATGAGAGAAATGTTTGAAGCTTTAGAGGTCCAAAAAGCCTAGGAAGTGAATGATAGCCAAGAACCTTCCTTAGATGTGAAAGCTGAAAATCCTTCCTTGGCACTTGATCAAAACCAAGAAGAACGCTCAAATGCTCAAAATGATAAAATGATGCTCATGTTGGAGGCCATTCTTGAACATGAGAAGAAGCAAAACTTGGCACTCGAGGACTTGAAACAAGGCTTGAATCAAAATGATGAGCACATCCGCACCTTGGAAAATCAAATGAAAATATTGGTTGAGGCTCACTATGCCCACCAACTTGAGAGTGTGGAAAGAGATCAAGAAGAGTCCGACATCGAGGAAGAAAGTGAGCTTTATTTTGAGAAATCAAGTATTGAACTTCCGCCAACCGATTCCATGAGTATTAATGATGCCACAACCGGTGCAAGTGAAAATATGGTTGAAGTCGACTCTAGTTCAGGGGAAAAAGAGAATGTCAAAATCCGGCAAGATTTGCAATTTGAAGGCTTGAGGTTGCATTCCAAGAATTTTGCAACCTTGAAATTGTATGGTAATATGGGAATTGAGTTGTGCAAATACATATGGAAGTGGAAAGAAGAAAAACAAGAGCCATACATTTTGCAATTTTCATATTCAAAAAGGCGAAATGACATTCCTCACATGAAAGCCAAGAAATGCAAAATGAAGAAATTAAAGTTTGGCTTGATCATTTACTTACCACCACCCCCCGTTGCTCGTGGTCACAAGCTTGATTCCAAGTTAGGTGCCCAATTCATATCGCCCAAGTGGCAAGAAAAGTGGTAATGTTGATCCGCATCATGCCACAACATTAAATGCGGCGCTTGGTGGGAGGAAACCTATCATTTTCAAAATATTTACTCGTTTTTGAAATATTATTTTTTTAGAATAGCTTAGTATATTGTTTTTGACTAATTTGCCAAGTTTCACATTTTTTGGAGTTGTTTTGAGCAGGTGGCATGGTCCGGGCAGTCCAAACCAGTAGCTGCTGGGAAATTGCAGAAACAGGTCTTCGCGTTCGCGATATCTCCTTCGCGTTCGCAAAGCTTTGTCTCCCAGGTCTTCACGTTCGCAACAGAACCTCGCATTCGCGTCCAGTGGCCTTTTCTAAAGCTTCGCGTTTGCATGGTTCCACTCGCGTTCATGACTGTTGGCCACATTTACTCTTCGTGTAGGCGACCATGCCCTCGCGAACGCGTAGGGTCAGGTAAGTTTGAAAATTCTTAACACATTGGAAACGAACAATTTACCCTTTTTGTTTCTTTTTGTCTCAAGAACAACTCTCACTACTCCTTCTCCATAACCTTCAAGTNTCTTCAAGTCCCTAATCTTCAAGCTCATTTACAAGGTATGTAATTTCCTCTCTTGTCTCTTAACTCTTTCTTCTCTTTCTTGGTGTAAAACAATAGAAGAACAACCATGGTTGTTTGGTCCTTAGGGTTCAAATTTTGAGTATTTAAATGTCAAATTCGTGTGTGAAATTGGTTGTGCTTGCTGGGTAAGGTTGGTTGAGTGTGTGTGTGTGATTGTTAGTGTAAAATTTTGGGCAAGATGTGTGTTGAAGTTGATTGAAAAACGAGAAGGAAAAGAGGGCACATTCACTATTTGACGAAATGCCTGAACGAAAAATAGGCCTGTGCAAAAAAGATTACCTTCGCGAACGCGAAGGCCAAATTCTGGGCAGAAATTTTTTGACCTTCGCGAACGCGATGGTACGCTAGCGAACGCAAAGGTCTAAATCTGGGCAAAATGTTTTTGCTTTTCGTGAACATGATTGTTCTCTCGCGAATGCGAAGAGCAATCACTGGCAGTCCTTAAATTGGTGAAAAATAGTAACTTTGCACGGCTTTGCTCGGGACCTTTTTCGCCCATTTCTTCGGCCTAAATACTTCCTAATACATTGTGTTATGTATTTGTATGAGCTTTTAACATTGTTGGTCTATTTTGTAGATACTTTGGGCATAAAATGGATCCTGTACACAATGAAATTGAGCAAGAACATGTCCTTGAAGCTGAACAAGAGGAACCCTTTGATCATGACCGGTTTCTATCTACAGCATGTGAGCAGAAATATGATGAACTCTTGTTAAAGACCATCATTTGGGAAAGAGGCATAAATATGGAAAAGGTTGAAGCTAAAATGCCGGGCTTCTACACAAGATTGGTAGAAAGCAGGTGGATTTGTTTTGCCGAGCAACCAAATAATGCCAATCATACAGTAGTTTTGGAATTTTATGCAAACACCTCGAGAACCGACTTCCAAGGTACCTTAGTTACTACTGTGCGGGGTATGCAAGTCCATTTCAGCCCTGAGATAATCAATAGAATTTATGGCCTTCCCAATGGCGATAATGAGGTCTACAGAAACATAGCTAAAGTAGGAGGAAACTCGTGGTTAGTTGACAAATTACTTGATGGGGTAACCCCAAAGTGGATGACAGTTCACAAGGGATTCGATTCGCATGATTTCACGGCTGAGGCAAATACATGCCTCTCTATTATTTATGCAAGAGTCTTTCCTTCTACAAATGACACTGATGTGACACCAGAGAGGGCACTGATAATTGCTGCTATCATTGATGGACTACCTGTGAACGTGGGGGAGCACATTGTTAGAGAAATCGAGGAAGCCACCCATGGGAGGTCCAACAGCCTATTATTCCCATCCTTGATCACTCGACTATGCTATGATGCTGGGGTGTTAAAATGCCCAGATGATGTTGAGAAAGGTCCGGGAAAGACGATGATCCATCCTTTACTGAAAAGAGGACCCAATGACAAGCAGAAAAAGAGGAGAATTGATGTGGCATACTCTTCATTTGGGCAGTTCTCTTAGGCCACCACCGATCCCGTTGGATCATTTGCACCTGCACCGGGATCATTTGACCCCATGGGACCACTCCAGTCTGACCCTCACACTATGCGCCACTTATCCAGTCAGATACATGGAGTAGATGCACACATTAGGAAGCTCGTAGGTGGCCTTCCTACTAGCCCACCTGGGGCTAGCACATCTACTGGCACTGCTACCCCACTATCCCTGGATGGCGTGGTCAAAGAGAAAAAAGCAATAACTAGTAAGATGGAGGCCATGAATAACAGGTTGAAAAATATGAGCCGCTAATAAGGGAAGATTGAGAAGCGACAAAGAAAGTTCAAAGAGAATGAGAAAAAGAAAAGCAAATTTATATCCAAAATGATACAAAATCCGAGTTCATTTTGTGGCTCACATGAATCAGAGGACGATGATGATGAGGATTTGGAGCTCAAATTTCCCACCACCTCTAGCTCCGAGTGATGCAGTTTCAGGAAGCACCTCCTTTATTTTATCTTGTTTTGTTTAGTTGCATTGAGGACAGTGCAACACTTTAGGTTGGGGGTGACTCATTTACATGTGATGATGTAGTTGGAGCATGATTATTATTTGTTTTTGTGATAACTTGTGTAGATTGGTTGACGTAGTAGTTTATTAGTGATAGTTTAAAGTTTAATTCTAACATGTTAGCATTANAGGGATTCGATTCGCATGATTTCACGGCTGAGGCAAATACATGCCTCTCTATTATTTATGCAAGAGTCTTTCCTTCTACAAATGACACTGATGTGACACCAGAGAGGGCACTGATAATTGCTGCTATCATTGATGGACTACCTGTGAACGTGGGGGAGCACATTGTTAGAGAAATCGAGGAAGCCACCCATGGGAGGTCCAACAGCCTATTATTCCCATCCTTGATCACTCGACTATGCTATGATGCTGGGGTGTTAAAATGCCCAGATGATGTTGAGAAAGGTCCGGGAAAGACGATGATCCATCCTTTACTGAAAAGAGGACCCAATGACAAGCAGAAAAAGAGGAGAATTGATGTGGCATACTCTTCATTTGGGCAGTTCTCTTAGGCCACCACCGATCCCGTTGGATCATTTGCACCTGCACCGGGATCATTTGACCCCATGGGACCACTCCAGTCTGACCCTCACACTATGCGCCACTTATCCAGTCAGATACATGGAGTAGATGCACACATTAGGAAGCTCGTAGGTGGCCTTCCTACTAGCCCACCTGGGGCTAGCACATCTACTGGCACTGCTACCCCACTATCCCTGGATGGCGTGGTCAAAGAGAAAAAAGCAATAACTAGTAAGATCGAGGCCATGAACAACAGGTTGAAAAATATGAGCCGCTAATAAGGGAAGATTGAGAAGCGACAAAGAAAGTTCAAAGAGAATGAGAAAAAGAAAAGCAAATTTATATCCAAAATGATACAAAATCCGAGTTCATTTTGTGGCTCACATGAATCAGAGGACGATGATGATGAGGATTTGGAGCTCAAATTTCCCACCACCTCTAGCTCCGAGTGATGCAGTTTCAGGAAGCACCTCCTTTATTTTATCTTGTTTTGTTTAGTTGCATTGAGGACAGTGCAACACTTTAGGTTGGGGGTGACTCATTTACATGTGATGATGTAGTTGGAGCATGATTATTATTTGTTTTTGTGATAACTTGTGTAGATTGGTTGACGTAGTAGTTTATTAGTGATAGTTTAAAGTTTAATTCTAACATGTTAGCATTATTTTTTCTTGTTAGTTTTTATTTTTCATAGTAGTATTAATGAAATTCCTTGGTTTTTCTTTATACCGCGGTTCTTTTCCAAGGAATTTACTTGTGTTGAATCGGGTGACTTTTTCCTATGATGGATGGCGTGACAACTTTCTTAAGGGATTAGTCTTGTTTAGTTTTTATTTATTTTTTTTAGTTAGTTTAGAAGCTAGTAGTGAATAAATTAGTTTTTGTGGGGTGATCTAGTGTCCATAAATCAACATGTTGCTTTCTTGGTACCAACATGATTTAAACCTCGGCATATAAAATTGTTTTTTTAATCTTTGAAAAAAGAATTGATTGAAGTAAAGATCATTGTCATGACTTTTAGACTCAACTTTTGGCTCTTTGATTCACTAAATAACTTCTTATGCTATATGTGACTTCTTTGAGTCATTGGTTTCAATTGGATTTTGCCACTTGAGTGTTCATGTGCCATGTGTGGTGAGATTTATTGTGAGTTCTTTTGCATCATTTGTAGTCTAGAACTTGCCCGGAATGTGCTTCAAGGTGAAATCCTAGACTAACTTGGCTTGAAAAATGATATTAGGCCTTCCTTGGACCGCTATTGTGCTTTAAAGTTCCTACCCTTACATATTTTCCCTAGTCAACCCATTTCGAGCCTTTAACCTTTCTCTTTGGCAACCCTTTTACAAGCTTTAACCCTTCGTTCTTTGTTGACTTACCCTTTGGCACCCTACCTCCCTAAGTACTTTAAAAGTGTAAACATAGGCTAAAAGCCTAAGTTTGGGGGTGAAGATGGGAACGTTGTGATGTGAAGTTGTTTAAAAGGTGAAAGGTAATATAAAAATGGAAGATAATATAAAAAAAGGGGGATTTGAAGGAAAAATAAGGTATTGTGAATAAATGGAAGACTAGGTGATATAAAAAAAACAGAAGAAAGGGTGGAAAAGTTCTTGAAGGAAGTGTACTTTGATTGTTGAAAACTTGTAGTGCTTAGGGAGGTTTTGAGTCACTCTTACCAAATTGTGCCCTACCTTAACCAAAAGCCTAAACTACAACCCTTTAAGTCGTAATTGATTTTGAACCAAGTTTGTCTACATAAGTGGAGAAATACATGAAGGGCAAGCCTATGGTACTACTTGTGTGCATTTGAATATCTTTGTGAGAGAGAGAGAGAGTTAATTCTTTCCATTTGATATCCCATGTATGTGTTGAATTGTAATTTATGAGTTGGGGATTCTCTCTCAAAGTGTGAGGGCACGTGAGATTTGAGTTGCAAATTTAATTCCATTTTCAATTGGGAGGAATGAGCGAGGGAAGATAATTGTGATAGAGAGGCAAATTTTAAAGCTTTAGTGTCATGACTTGGTTGCTATTTTGATTAATATAGTGTATGAGCACTTGAATTGAAATAAAATTTGTGAGTAGTTGGTGATTCATATGATTTGGATTAATTGTTGGTACCAACTGAAGCCATTAGATTGTGCTTAAGTGAACCCTTTTGACTTGAAATAATTTTTAGTATGCCATTGAGCTTGATTGGTAATTTTATTGAAGGATGTCCTTAGTTGTTGAATTGCTTGAGGACAAGCAATAGTTTAAGTTTGGGGGTTTGATAAGTTGGTATTTTACCCACTTATCTCTTCTTGATATTTAGGCTTTTTTATGATTTTGTTGATAAACTAAGGCATTTATTGAGGTTTATTGGCATATTTCAGGTATCAGGTGATTTAGAAGTGATGGTGAAGAAACCAAGTGATAACGAGTCAAAAATAAGCTAAAATGGACAAAGGAGATCTGCCCAGTGAATTACCCTTCGCGAACACGAAGGGCTAGATGCGAACGCGAAGAATCAGGAAAACAAGCCTTCGCGAAAGCGAGATGCTCTACGCGAACGCGAAGAAGGAGGAAGACAACCTTCACGAATGCGAAGGTATAATCATGAACGTGATGAAGCAGAAGACAAACCTTCGTGAACGCGAAGGAGATATCACGAACACGAAAGAAGCAGAAATCAAACCTTCGCGAACGCGAAGAAGAAACTGGGCAGAAAAACTGGGCAGTTCTGAAATTTTACGATCTTGACCCCAAACCATTTAATACACAACCTAGCTCAAATCAGTGGATCATATCATATCTTGAAGATCTGTGGCTTATTTTCAGTCCATATACTAGAGAGAATAAGTCTTGAAAGCTAGTATTCTTACACACACACTTGGGTCTTGAAGATTTGAAGCTTTTGGTTGAGAATTTCTTACTCCTTTATGCTCATTTCTTCATTTCCTTGCTTTGTATTGAATATCTAAGTGTGTAGTATTTATTTCCAACACTTGAATCTTGTTTATGGAAATATTCATATTTAAAGTGTGGATTAAATACCTTGTTGTGCTTATGTATTGAACGATTTTTATTTATTATGAAGCGAGCTGTTGTTTCTTTAATTATTCTTGTTCTTAANTCAGTGGATCATATCATATCTTGAAGATCTGTGGCTTATTTTCAGTCCATATACTAGAGAGAATAAGTCTTGAAAGCTAGGATTCTTACACACACACTTGGGTCTTGAAGATTTGAAGCTTTTGGTTGAGAATTTCTTACTCCTTTATGCTCATTTCTTCATTTCCTTGCTTTGTATTG
>AWOL01S0107742.1:4544-21688 GCA_000715115.1 Nicotiana otophora
GTGATATTGTTCCTAAACTTCATAGCCTCTGAGAGATAAGTACAAACGTCTCCATACCGATTCTTCAGACTCTACTAAGCTTGCTCGTGACTCGTGAGACCTATGTAACCTAGTGCTCTGATACCAACAGTCACGACCCGAAATTCCCACCTTCGGACCGTGATGGCGCCTAACATTTCACTTGCTAGGCAAGCCAATGTTAGAATAATATTAACCAATATTTAAACAATTTTTAAATTATTAATAATCAAAGAAACAAATGCGGAAGCAAAGTTTGAAATATAGTGAATAATCCATAAAAATAATGGTGTCTAAATACCATCCCGGAATTAGTGTCACAATTCACGAGCATTCTAGAATAATACAAATAAAGGTCTGAATAAAATAAAGTTGTCTAGAACACAGCTAAAGTAAAATAGACAGGGACTTCAGAACTGCGAACTCCATGCAGTTATACCTCAAGTCTCCTTCGAATAGCTGAAATCCGAGCAAGTCTATGGCACGCCGCTGGGATCAACTCCGACATCCGCACAAGAAGTGCAGAGTGTAGTATCAGTGCAACTGACCTCATGTACTGCTAAGTGTTGAGCCTAACCTCGACGAAGTAGTGACGAGGCTAAGTCTGGTCACTTACATTAACCTGTACGCAATATTAGTAACAACAACAGTAATTAAAATAAATCAGGTATTTTATTTATAATAATTGAAGGAAACTCAGCAGTCATAACCAATTATCATTTTCATTAATTCTGTTGCAGCGGGCAATCCGCTCTCACAATAAACTCGCATTCAGTTCTGTTGCAGCATGCAACCCACTCTCACAATATTTTCAGTTCTGTTGCAGCGTGCAACTCACTCTCACAATATTTTCACATTTAGTTCTGTTGCGGCGTGCAACCCGATCCTCCAATATTGACTTTTCATAAGTCCGTTGCGGCATGCAACCCGATCCTCCAATATGGACTTTTCATAAGTCCATTGCGGCGTGCAACCCGATCCTCCAATATGGACTTTTCATAAGTCTGTTGCGGCGTGCAACCCGATCCTCTAATATCTTCATTATAATTAATTTTGTTGCGGCGTGCAACCCGCTCCTCCAGTATATTCATTTATCAAATTCTTATAAAAGGAATTACCCCAATAAATATAACAATTAATATAAAATTATAAGACAACAAGCATACAATAATTATGATTTAATCATGAAACAGACAAGGTCAAATAGCAAATTATTATAGAAATCAGGGAGAAAATAGGCAGTTTAATACTTAATATACTAAATGTCAAATAACAATTAAGACACATAATTCAAGTAGCATGTAACAATTAGTGCAGGAATTCAAGAATTAATATTTGACAAAGAATAGGAAAGAAACAATTATTATAATAATCAATTCATGATTTAAAACAATTTATAATTTTTCAAGTAAGCAAGCAAATAATTAATTTGACGACGTATAGACACTCGTCACCTCGCCTATACGTCATTCACATGCAATTCACATAACAATTAAATTAAGGGTTCTATTCCCTCAAGTCAAGGTTAACCACAATACTTATCTCGCTTTGCAAATTCCAATAAATTATTCAACCATAATTTTTCCTTTTAAATTTATCTCCGAAAGCTTCAAATCTATTCACAAACAATTCAATATACTCAATACGAATCATAGGAATTAATTTCATATGAATTTATAAATTTTCCGAATAAAAATCTGAAATTCATTAAAGTATTCGGTAGTGGGACCCACGTCTCAAATCTCAGAAAAACTTACGAAATCCGAATCCATTCCGAGACGAGTCCAACTATACAAAAATTATCCAATTCCGATGTCAAATAAACCTTCAAATCTTAAATTTTCATTTTTGGAAGATTTTATAAAAATCTGATTTTTCTTCCATAAATAAATTCACGAATTTATGATATAAATGAGTATGAAATCATGAAATATAATTAATATAGGATAAGGAACACTTACCCCAATATTTTCCCGTGAAAATCGTCCAAAACTCGCCTCTTGACGTTTTAGGTTTTGAATATTTGGGAAATGAATCAAAAATCCCGTCCAAAAGTCATTTTGTTCAGCTGCAGGTATCACAATTGCGACCTGAGCTTCGCAAATGCGAAGCTCGCAAATGCGAAGAAATACTCGCAACTGCGATGCCCTTCACAATCCCGCTGCCTTCGCAAATGCGAAGATTATATCGCATTTGCGATAATTGGCCCTTCGCAATTGCGAAGATAAACTCGCAATTGCGAGAACTGCTGGCCTAGGCTTTCTTCGCAATTGCGATAAAAATCTCGCAATTGCCATACCTGCTTGGTTCGCATTTGCGATACCTGATCTCTCAATTGCGAATCAGAGGCCTGCAACAGGTTCAGTTATACCAGCAAAAGTTTTTAAGTTTAAAATATTCTGTGGCCTATCCGAAACTCACCCGAGCCCCTCGGGACCTTATCCAAATATCCCAACAAGCCCCGTAACATCATACGGACTTACTCGGGATCTCAAATCACATCAAATAACATTGAATTGCAATTCACACCTCGATTCAGACTTTGAGTTTTTAAACTTTTTAATTTGCAAACCTCGTGCCAAAACATATTAAATGAATCCGTAATGACTTCAAATATTGCATACAAGTCATAAATGACATAACAGAGCTGTTCAAATTTCTAGAATCGAATTTCGACTCCGATATCAAAAAGTCAACCCCATGGTCAAACTTGAAATCTTTAGCCTTTAAATTGCTAGTTCCGTTAAATGGTCATAATTTGAGCTAGGGACCTCCAAATTAAATTCTGGGCATATGCCCAAGTCCCAAATCACGATATAGAGCTACCAGAACTTTCAAAACACTGATCCGGGTCTATTTGCTAAAAATGTTGACCAAAGTCAACTCAGTTGAGTTTTAAAGCTCTATTTCACATTTTAATCCATTTTTCACATGAAAACTTTTCGGAAAATTGTACGGACTGCGCACGCAAGTCAAGGATGATAAATGGTGCTTTTCGAAGTCTTAGAGCACATAATTACTTATTAAATTTAAAGATGACATTTTGGGTCATCACAATTGGCCTCTAAATGCTTCGAATCTAGACATAAATAATTCATTTCAGACAATAAAATTTATTGGAATTAATTCTATAAGAAAATGCAAATTTTCCATAAAAATCCAAAATTTAGCTCAAAAATCGCCCGTGGGGCCCACGTCTCGAAACTCGACAGAGGTTACACAGTCCCGAAGCTCATTCAACCACGAGTCTAACCATACCAATTTTACCAAAATTCGAACCCAACTCGACCCTCAAATCTTCAATTTAAACCAAGAGGGTTTTTAAACATTTCGAACTTAATTCACCAATTAAATGATAAAAACAACCGTGGATTCGGGTAATTTAACCAATATTGAGTTAAGAACACTTACCCCGTTATTTTCCTTGAAAAACTCACGAAAATCGCCTCTTCCCGAGCTCCAATCCGTCAAAAACTGTCCCATTTTCAGAACTTAAACTCTCTGCCTAGACATTTGCTCTACACGATCGCAAACATTCCCACACGATCGTGAAGAACAATTTTCCATCGCTCAGATTTTACTCTACCCGATCAGGGACTTTCCCAAGCGATTGCGATGCACAACAACACAGACCTATGCGATTGCAGACCAAACCACGCGACCGCGAAGCACAAAATGCCACTACCTCACATTAACCCTACGCGATCGCATAGAACGACCCCCCCCCCCCNAATCCACACTGACCAATTAAGCCTACGCGATCGCAGACGCATTCATGCGATCGCGTAGAAGGAAAACATCATCAAATATGAGAAAATTCCAGGAGTTGTTCAAGTCCAAATTTTTGATCTGTTAACCATCCAAAACTCACCGGAGCCCATCGGGGCCTCAACCAAATATACCAACAAGTCCTAAAATATCATACGCACTTAGTCGAACCCTCAAATCACCTCAAACAACGCTAAAATCATGAATTACACCTCAATTCAAGCCTAATGAACTTTGAAATTTCTAATTTCTACAAATGGCTCCGGAACCTATCAAATCACGTCTAATTGACCTCAAATTTTGCACACAAGTCATAAATAACATAACTGAGGTATTCCCATTTTTAGAATCGGATTCCGACCCCGATATCAAAAATTTAACCCCTCGGTCAAACTTTCCAAAAATTTAACTTTCGGCATTTCAAGCCTAATTCCACTATGGACCTCCAAATAGTTTTTCGGACACGCTCCTAAATCCAAAATTACCATACGGAGCTATTGGAATTATCAGAATTCGAATTTAAGGTCTTTTACACATAGGTTCACATCCGGTCAATTTTTCTAACTTAATTTTTTCAATTATGAGACTAAGTGTCTCATTTCATTCCAAATTCCTTCCGGATCCGAACCAACTACCCCAACAAGTCATAAAACAACTGTAAATCATAATTTGAGTAGTAAATGGGGGAACAAGGTTATAATACTCAAAACGACCGGCCGGGTCGTTACATTCTTTCCATCTTAAACAAACGTTCATCCTCGAACGAGTTTAGAATAATACCTGGAGTCTCAAATAAGTGTGAATATTTGCTCTGCATCTCCTGCTCAATCTCCCAAGTAGCTTCTCTGGCTGGCTGGCCTTTCCACTGCACCTTAACTGATGATATGCTCTTTGACCTTAATTTTCGAACCTGCCGGTCTAAAATAGCCACCGGCTCCACATCATAAGTCAAATTACCATCTAGCTGCACTGTTCTGAAATCCAGAATATGAGACAGATCCCCGACATGCTTTCGAAGCATGGATACATGGAACACTGGATGAATACCTGATAGACTAGGTGGCAAAGCAAGTTCATAAGCCACATCTCTAATTTTCTTAAGTATCTCAAAAGGCCCAATATACAGAGGGCTCAACTTGCCGTTCTTCCCGAACCTCAGCACACCCTCCATGGGTGAAATCTTGAGCAGAACCTTCTCCCCAGCCATGTGAACAAAATTACGAACCTTCCTGTCGGCATAACTCTTCTGTCTAGACTGTGCCGTGCGAAGCCATTCCTGAATTACTTTGACCTTCTCTAAAGCATCCTGAAGCAATTCTGCACCCAATAGTCTAACCTCCCCCGGCTCAAACCAACCCACCAGAGATCGGCACCGTATCCCATACAAAGCCTCATACAGAGCCATCTGAATACTCGACTGGTAGCTGTTATTGTAAGCAAACTCCGTGAGTGGCAGAAATTGATCCCAAGAACCCCCAAAATCAATGACACAAGCGCGTAGCATATACTCTAATATATGAATAGTGCCTCGGACTGTCTGTCCGTCTGAGGATGAAATGTTGTACCCAACTGAACCTGTGCACCCAATTCTCGCTGCACTGCCCTCCAAAACTGTGAGGTAAATTGCGTACCCCGATCTGAAATAATAGACACTGGTACACTGTATAGGCGAACAATCTCGCGAATATAAATCCCAGCCAACCGCTCCGAAGAATAATTAGTACCAACTTGAATAAAATGTGCGGACTTGGTCAGACAATCTACAATCACCCAAACAACATCAAACTTTCTCAAGGTCCGTGGGAGCCCAACTACGAAGTCCATTGTAATACGCTCCCGCTTCCAGTCCGGAATTTCAAGTCTCTGTAGCAATCCGCCCGGTCTCTGATGCTCGTGCTTTACCTGTTGACAATTTAAATACCGAGCTACAAAACCAACTATATCTTTCTTCATCTGCCTCCACCAATAATGCTGCCTCAAATCCTGATACATCTTCGCGGCACCTGGATGAATAGAGCACCGTGAACTGTGAGCTTCCTAGAGAATCAGCTCACGCAAACCATCTACATTAGGCACACATAGCCTGCCCTGCATCCGTAATACATCGTCATCTCCAATAGTGACTTCCTTGACATCACTGTGTTGAACCGTGTCCTTAAGGACAAACAGATGTGGATCATCATACTGGCGCTCTTTGATGCGATCATATAAATAAGACCGAGAAACCATACAGGCCAAAACTCGATTCGACTCGGAAACATCCAATCTAACAAACTGATTAGCCAAGGCCTGAACATCCAAGGCTAAAGGCCTCTCTGCTACCGGTAAGTATGTTAAGCTGCCCAAACTCTCCGCCTTACGACTCAAGATACCGACCACCACATTGGCCTTTCCGAAATGATAGAGAATGGTGATATCATAATCCTTAAGCAACTCCAACCACCTTCGTTGCCGCAAGTTAAGATCTTTCTATTTAAAAAAATGTTGTAGACTCCGATGATCAGTATATACCTCACACTGGTCACCGTACAAGTAATGCCGCCAAATTTTCAAGGCATGAACAATAGCTGCTAACTCAAGATCGTGGACTGGATAATTCTTCTCATGTACCTTTAACTGTCTGGACATATAGGCAATCACCCTACCGCCTTGCATCAGCACTGCACCGATGTCAATACGCGACGTGTCACAATATACAGTATAAGACTTTGAACCTGTAGGCAACACCAATACTGGAGCTGTAGTCAAAGCTGTCTTGAGCTTCTGAAAGCTCTCTTCACATTCATCCGACCACCTCAACGGAGCACCTTTCTGGGTCAATTTAGTCATAGGCGATGCAATATACGAGAAACCCTCCATGAAACGACGATAATAATTGGCCAAGCCGAGAAAACTCCGAATCTCAGTAACTTAGGATGGTCTAGGCCAATTCTAAACTGCCTCTATTTTCTTCGGATCCACCTTAATTCCTTCACTAGATACTATATGTCCCAAGAATGCCACCGAACTGAGCCAGAATTCACACTTAGAGAATTTGGCATAAAGTTTCTCCTCTCTCACCCTCTGTAATACAATACCTAAGTGTTGTGCATGCTCCTCCTGGCTACATGAGTACACCAGAATATCATCAATAAATACTACGACAAATAAATCAAGATATGGCTGAAATACACTATTCATCAAATGCATAAATGCTGCTGGGGCATTGGATAGCCCAAAAGACATCATAAGAAATTCATAGTGGCCATAACGAGTTCTGAATGCCATCTTCAGAATATCCGAATCCCAAATTTTTAACTGGTGATACCTAGATCTCAAATCAATTTCGTAGAACACCCTTGCTCCCTGAAGCTGGTCAAATAAGTCATTAATACGCGGCAACAAATATTTATTCTTGATTGTAACTTTGTTCAACTGCCTATAATCAATGCACATCCGTATAGTACCATCTTTCTTTTTCACAAACAGAACTGGGGCACCCCAAGGTGACACACTAGGCCTAATAAACCCCATTTTAAGGAGTTCCTGAAGTTGATCTTTCAATTCTTTTAACTCAGCTGGTGCCATACGATACGGAGGAATAGAAATAGGCTGAGTGCCCTGCACCAAGTCAATACCAAAATCAATATCCATGTCGGGTGGCATATTCGACAGGTCTACAGGAAATACATCCGGAAAGTCTCGCACTACCGGTACTGAATCAATGATAGGAGTATATGCATCAACATTTCTCACAAAGGTCAAATACGACATACATCCATTTTCAACCATACGTTGGGCCTTCAAATAAGAAATTAGCCTGCTAGGAAAAAAATCTAGAGAACCTCTTCATTCAACCTTTGGCAACCCCGGCATCGTCAACGTCACGATTTTTGCGTGACAGTCCAGAATAGCATGACATGGATACAACCAATCCATACCTAGGATTACATCGAAATCAACCATACGGAGTAATAAGAGATCAGCTCTAGTCTCCAGTTCCCCAATAGTTACCACACACGACCGATACACACGATCCACAGTAATAATATCTCCCATCGGTGTAGATACACAAATATGTGAAACTAAGGACTCGCAGGGCATTTCAAGATAATGAGCAAAATCTGATGATACATATGAATAAGTGGAACCAAGGTCAAATAATATAGAAGCCTCCCTGTGGCACACTGAAACAATACCTATGATTACTGCGTCTGAGGCAACAGCATCTGGCCTGGCAGGAGTAGAATCGAGCCTGCCCACCACCTGATCGGCCTCCCCCACTTGGGTGACCCCTAACTGCCTGAACCCACCCCGAGCTAGCTGGACGAGTGGTGTAACTGTTGGTGCTTGTGCCGTTGGTCAAGAACTCTGTTGTGGATCCCCACTCAACATCCTAGGACAATCTCTCTTGAAATGACCCAATTCTTCGCACTCGAAAGAACCCCCCCTCTGGCGGAACTGCTGCTCCTGATAACCCGAAGCATTACCTGTAGAAGCTTGAGCAGACGAGGCATGATGAGAACTCTGTGCTGGTAGTGCACTGAATGAAGACTGGCCTGAGTGAGCACTATAAGAACCGTCGTTAGCTGATGCACCAAGATGAGTTGGACGATCCGCCTGAACGTGTCTGTAAGAACGGCGCCTACCACAGTAAAACTGACCCCATGAAGGAGCACCACTGAAATCACCAGAACCACGAGGCCTCTTAGCCTCCCTCTCAACCTGCTCCTGGCTGTGAACCATCTCAATCTGACGAGCAATATCGACAACCTCAACGAAAGTAGCACCAAACACTCTCTCTCTCTAGTCATGAGTAATCGTAGTTGAAAAGTGAGGCCATCTATGAATCTCCTGATCCTTTCCTTGTCTGTGGGAATCAACCAGATAGCATGACGGGCCAATTCTGAAAATCTCATCTCATATTGTGTCACGGACATATCACCCTGACGAAGCTGCTCGAACTGCCTGCGCAACTCCTCTCTGCGGGACTAAGGCACGAACTTCTCCAGGAATAGACCGGAGAGCTGCTGTCAGGTAAGGGGTGCTGCACCGACATGCCTACACCTCTCGTAAGCTTCCCACCATCTGAAGGCAGCCCCAGAAAATTGAAAAATAGTGAATGAGACCCCACTGGTCTCTAGAATACCCGTTGTCCGACGCATCCTCTGACACTTATCCAGAAAACCCTGGGCATCCTCTAACTCATCACCGCTAAATGGTGGAGGTCGAAGCCTCTAAAACCTCTCAAGTCTCCTTTGCTCATCATCTGCCATAACAGAAACTACCGAGTCCTGAGCAGCTCTAACTGGTTAGGCTGGTAGTGCTCCCGGTATATGAAGTCCCTGTACCACCTGGTCTGGAGTATGGGCAACAGGGGTATGAGTATCTCCCCCGGCCTGAGAAGTGGCAGGTGCGGCTTGAGCCGAAACCACCTGAGCCAGACCAGTGCAAGCTGCCAATATCTGGGCCAAAGTCTCCTGAAGGCCTGGAATCTCAATGGGCACAACTGGTGCCTGAGCTGATCATGTCGGCTCAGCTATATCTGAAATCTGCTCCTGAGCTGGAGCAACTGGTGGTACTACATGTTCTGGCCCAACTGTGGTACGTGCTACACCTCGACCTCTACCTCGACCCCGGCCTCTACCACGGCCCCAACCTCTCGCGGCCTTAACTGGTGGCACTGGTGGCTGACCGTTCGATCCGGTAGTACGTATCTTTACCATTTGTGAGAAAATAGAATAGTAGAAATTTAGTTTCCAGAATCAACAAATTCGCACGACAGAATACAAGAAAGTGAAATTTTTCCTAAGGGTTCTACAACCTCTCGAAGATAAGTACAGACGTCTTCGTACCGATCCGCAAGACTCTACTAAACCTGCTCATGACTCGTGAGACCTATGTAACCTAGGGCTCTGATACCAACTTGTCATGACCCAAAATCCTAATCAGTCGTGATGGCGCCTATCTTGATACTAGACAAGCCGATAATCTCAATAAACCACAATTTCTCTTAAGTTTGAAAATATGATATTTAAATACGATACAAAATCTCACAAATACTGATACGAACACTCCCCAAAACCTGGTGTCACTGAGTACATGAGCATCTAATATGAATACAAGTCTGAAAAATATGGTATATAATAATCTGAGACCAAATACTGTAAATAAGGAGGTAGGGAAGGAGAGGCAAGGTCTGCAAAACACGACAGCTACCTCTGAATCCCCGAAAAGTCAACTTCGCGAGAGAATCAACACCCGTTATGTCCGAGAACACCTAGATTTGCACACGAAGTGCAGGGTGTAGTATGAGTACAACCAACTCAGCAAATACAATAATAAATAGGGAATTGAAGATAGTGACGAGCTACACAGTTATAGTTCATTTTCAGTAATTCCAACAGAGAATAGACATGCTTTCAAATCCAACAATTTAAGTCAAATCAATTTATACAGTTCATGTAATCCAGATATAAAATCTTTCAGAGAATTTCACAACAATGACAAATAGCAACTAAGTGCAACAACAAATGAAAAGCAAGTACAGCCTCTCAGGCCCAAGATCACTCCACTCGTCACAACAACTCAACCACTCGTCTCTCAGCCCTCAGCACTCACACTCACTGGGTGTACACACTCCGGAGGGGCTCCTACAGCCCAAGCGCCATAATCTGCACGGACAACTCACGTGCTATAATATCCTGCACGGACAACTCACATGCCATAATATCCTTACCTCACCGATAGGCCCTCGGCCTTACTCGGTCCCAACCTCTCTAGTCTCTCGGGCTCTCAAAAATTACAAAGATCAGCCCAAACAAAGATAACATAGTGTATCAATAAATATCCAGAAAGACTGAGGTATAATACGCAAGAAAAATTATGATTGAGTACAAGGCAACAATTAGCAAATAATTCAATAAGTACGCAACCTTTGCGGGTCCCAACAGTACTATAGCATAGCCTAAGCATGATTTCTAACATAATTTACAGTCAAATTTCTTCAACACATAGAGAGGATATAGCTAACAATAAATTATTCAACTATGCAGCTTCCACGGGACGGACCAAGTCACAATCTCCTCGGTGCATGCCCGCACGCCTGTCACCTAGCATGTGCCTCACCTCCAAAATAATCACGTGACACAAAATTCGAGATTCCATACCCTCAGGACCAGATTTAAAACTATTACTTACCTCAAGCCGTGAAATTCCTATTCTACAATGTCCATTCCTCGTGAATTGGCCTCCAAACGCCTTGAATCTAGACATAAATAATTTATTTCAGTCAATAAAATTTATTGAGATTAATTCCATAAGAAAATGCAAATGTTCCATAAAAATCAGAAATTTAGCTCAAAAATCGCCCGTGGGGCCCATGTCTCGGAACTCGATAAAAGTTACAAAATTCGGAAGCCCATTCAACCACGAGTCTAACCATACTAATTTTACCAAAATCCGACCCCAACTCGATTCTCAAATTTTCAATTTAAACCAAGAGGGTTTTCAAACTTTTCCAACTTAATTCACCAATTAAATGTGAAAACAACCATGGATTCGGGTAATGTAATCAATATTGAGTTAAGAACACTTATCCCATTATTTTTCTTGAAAAACTCTCGAAAATCGCCTCTTCCCGAGCTCCAATCCGTCAAAAACTGAAAATGGGACAAAGTCCCATTTTCAGAACCTAAACTCTCTGCCCAGACATTTGCTCTACGCGATCGCGAACATTCCCATGCGAAGAACAATTTTCCATCGCCCAGATTTTACTCTACGCGATCGCAGACTTTTTCACGCGATTGCGATGCACAACATCACAGACCTACGCGATCACAGACCAAACCACGCGATCGTTAAGCACAAACACGTGATTTCCATTTCTGTTCAATTTCCTCTACGTGAACGCGACCTTCTTCACGCGTTCGCGAATAACAAACTCACATAGCTACGCGATTGCGTCCCGCTTCACCCGATCGCGAAGCACAAAATGACACTGCCTCACATTAACCCTGCGCGTTCGCAGATATCCCCACGTGATCGCATAGAACAAACCCCCCACTGACTAATTAAGCCTATGCGGTTGCAGACACATTCACGTGATCGCGTAGTTGGAAAACATCATCAGACATCAGAAAATTCCAGCAGCTGTTCAAGTCCAAATTTTTGATCCGTTAACCATCCAAAACTCACCCGAGCCCCTCAGGACCTCAACCAAATATACCAACAAGTCCTAAAACATCATACGAACTTAGTCGAACCCTCAAATCACCTCAAATAATGCTAAAACCGTGAATTACACCCCCAATTCAAGCCTAATGAACTTTGAAATTTTTAATTTTTACAAATGGCCCCGGAACCTATCAAATCACGTCCGATTGACCTCAAATTTTGCACACAAGTCATAAATGACATAACAGAGGTATTCCCATTTTTAGAATCGGATTCCAACCCCGATATCAAAAAGTTAACCCCCCGGTCAATCTTCCCAAAAATTCAACTTTCGGCATTTCAAGTCTAATTCCACTGCGGATCTCCAAATAATTTTTTGGACACGCTCCTAAGTCCAAAATCACCATACGGAGCTATTGGAATTATCATAATTCGAATACGAGGTCTTTTACACATAGGTCCACACCCGGTCAACTTTTCTAACTTAATTTTTTTAATTATGAGACTAAGTGTCTCATTTCATTCCGAATTCCTTCCGGACCCGAACCAATTACCCCGGCAAGTCATAAAATAATTGTAAAGCATAATTTGAGCAGTAAAAATACTCAAAACGACCGGTCGGGTCATTACAACCGGTGTCGTCGGCACTCAATCCAAGCGGCCATCGGCGGCGGCGGCGGCAATAAGCAGCCATCGGCGTTACTCAGACTCCTCTCCATCTCCGGTAAGTTTTCTTCCATCGTTGGCCATTGAGGTCGTTTTGGGGAGTGGTTTGAGTTCACAAATTCTCATAGTAATGCGAAGGGGAGGGGAGGTTTAGGATAAGAGAAAAGGAAAGAGAAGGGTCTGGTGAAGATGAATCTTAGATCTTGATGGGCTTTATTTTAGTATTCCATCCTCAAGTTTGTTCTTTTGGTTGTTCAATCCTGTAGATGCAATTTTCGTGCTTGTTTTTAGCAAGGTATAAAAATTGCCAAGTGTTATTTGTCACCTCTCTTTTGTTTGCTACAATAGCCACTGAGACATAAATTGATACCCTATACTTATATATAAATCTTGAGAGAGATTTGAAATTTTGCAGGATTAGAACTCCTTTTTGTCTCTATGCATTTTGAACCGTGTTCCACTTATTTGTTGTTTTGGCATAAGGAACTTGAATTTAAGTCCAACACTAGAGAAATGAAAGAGCGGTGCCTCTATTGGATCAAATACATCACTATTACTATTAGTACTTATTATTTGAGTTTCTGTTGAGAATTCTTGTGCTGTTTAAGCAGGGTTCATCATTGCATTTGAATTTCTTGATGCTTCCTGTTGTGATTTTATGTTTGGTTGGATTGTTGTTTAGTTGGATTTTAACTTTGAATATTACATTTTGAAGTTTGGTTAGATAGTTTTGATGTTTGATGGGATAATTTGGATGTTTGGATAGTTTATAAAGTTTTGTTGTTGTTAAGTTGAGTTTTATTGTGATTGCATTTTTGTTTCTATTGTAATGTTCTGGCTGGCAGGTCTATTGTAATATTCTGGTTGGCAGGTGGTGCAGCAAAAAATAGACACTCCCTAGCAAAAATGTACCAGATTTACCGAGGGACTTACCGACAGAGTCCGTCAGAACAATTATTCATTTTCAATCCAGAATTCTTAATTAGCGAGGGAGTCCGTCTGTAGACTTGAACCAAATTTTCAAATTTTGTTGAAAATACCGACGGATATCCATCGAAATATGAATTTATTCATATTTTACAATTTTAAATTATTAAATTAAAATTCTAAACTTACCGATAGTATCCATATGTATTATTAAATTATTATTTTTAATTTACTGACCGATATCTGTCGGTACTGATATTATTAATATTATATTATTTTATAATATACCAACGGATATCCGTCGGTAAGTAAAATTATTTGACCAACTAGTGTCAAAAATGTACCGATGGCTTTCCGATGGGGTCCATCGGTAACTACCGACGGATTCTGTCGGTTTATTTTACCGAGGAAGGATTTACCTACCAACCACTTACCGACGAACTTCTGTTGGTACAGCCTTATTACCGAGGGACGTCTGTCGGTAATTTAAGTCGGTAAATAGATGATTTTTAGTAGTGTACACTAAATGGATGTGAAAACTATCTTTCTTAATGAAAACATCGAGGAAGAAGTTTATATTGACCAACCAGAGAGTTGCGAAACTAAAGAAAAATGTCAAATGGTGTGTAAGCTGAAGAAGTCAATATACGAAATCAAATAAGGCTCACGACAATAGTATATAAAGTTTAATGATACCATAACATCTTTTAAATTTATGGAAGATATCGTTGAATGGTGTATATGCCAAAAGATCAGTGGGAGCAAGTTTATATTTTTAGCTTTATATGTTGACGATATTCTATTTGTTGCTAATGATTTAGGCATATTGTGTGAGACTAAATGTTTTCTCTCTAAGAATTTTGAAATGAAAGATATGGGTGAGGGATCATATATATGATAGGAATAGAAATATTCCGTAATAAATCACAAGGATTATTGGGATTGCCTCATAAATGCTATACCAATAGAGTTCTAGGGAGATTTAACATGAACAGTTATTCAGTAGGAATTGTTCCAATAAAAAATATGACAAATTTAGTCTCATGCAATACCTTAAGATAATGTAGAACGAAAATAAATGGAATCAATTCCTTACTCTTCTATTTTTGGTAGTCTGATGTATACTCAAACTAGCACAAGACTGGATAATTAGTTTTGCGGTCGGAATGCTAGAAAGATATCAGAGTAACCCATAAATTTGATCACTAGAAAGCTGCAAAGAAAGTCTTGAGGTACCTAAAAGAAACGAAGATTTTAATAAAGCTTTAGAGATTGTAGACTACGATCTGGGCACCAGAAGCCATTATAAAGCGACAACAAAGAGACTAAGAAGAATGGAAATTTAGCTTTATTTGCATCAGGTGAGGAAAGATGTCTTAACAATCAAACCTAAAGAAAATAGAGTCATGGTACACCTAGATCAGATTTGTGGCTTTCCCCTTGGGACTTTTCCCGACCACATTCAACCAGCATTATTCAACCATGACCCCATAATAGTCATTGGCTTTGAAGATTACTGCCGGGATGCCAGTAATTCTTTTGCATGGGGTTTTATCAAGGTCGTTCCACAAATTTTTACAACCCCTAGAGTAAGCTATTTGACCAACTCAAATCTGTACCTGATAAATGAAAATTTCAACCGCAAAGCCTCGATCACAGTTGGTTACAGATCATTTGAGATAAATAAACAGTGCAAATCTCTTCCTTTCAAGAAATGCCTAAAATCTCCGCCATGGGCAAACTTTGCAGAACATAACATTTCATGATCCTAATTATCAGAAAGAAGTGTCGCTTGTAGATCTGCCAATCTTGACAAATCTAGAGGGGGGAAGCCTAATAAGAAACTCCGAAACACGTGTAAAGCTCCACGATAAACCAAGCAACCATAGCATTTGGTATGTCATAAGGGTAAGATAACAGGAACAAATAGCTACTGATTAGTTTTACATAGACAAGTTCAAGATTTTCATCAGCAGTAATTAAAAAACTAAATACAAGGTAACATTTCTGGTGAACTGAACAAAAATCTACTTGCAACTTTTAGTCTACTTTCAATCTAATCATAGAAAGCTCACTCCTGGAAAACCATAATTACAGTATTTGTAGAGGATCTTGGGCAATCTAACAATTTCTCAGCCAGTCGAAACAAATATTGGGACGCCCAACAGCTCTCCCACTTTCTTCTCTTTGATATGATAACGAACTTCTCCAAAACCTGTGTGTTCTTCAACAAAAATTCAGTAAGTTTGAAAAGCCTGTCAAAGCAGTATTCCACATGATCCTTCAAGTATGTTAAAGAGATGACAATCTTAACATTCTTGAGGTTAGGAAACTCAAAGCTTGAAGCCCAACTCTGCAAATCAATAGATTCCCCCTTGGCCAAATATCTTGACTCAAAGTGGCAGCGGAAACCATTAAACTGGAGACAGAAAATATAATCAGGACCAAATGCAGGTGAGCCTAATAAATTGCAGAAACTGACAAAAAATGATTTCATAGTAGAAAGATCTGGTAGAAAAAAGAATTCGGAATCAATGAATCTTAATGGTACTTGGGGAATGATTCATATGGCTATTCCTATGATAAAAATTCATGGTATAGGTAACCCAAGCAAGGATTGATCGCGCAACAATCCTTTTCGTTCCGGAGCTCATTTGCCACGAAGAAAGAAACAACACCAACCATATTAAAATGTAGCTTTACTGTGACAAAGCGAAGCTTCTCACTGATAATTAAAGATAGGTTTCTCTTAACCTACGTCCTACTGTAATAGGTTAACACCCTCCCCATTTTTTATTTCTCTAGTACCCTTGCGGTTCTTATTGACACTTCATTGTGGTTCTTATTGACACTTCATTATCTAAGGAACTTTATTGGTCTTCTCCACAAAAAAGTCTAAGTACCAAATAATTTCTCTTCCTCTGTAATCCACGCCATTCCATCCCTTACTCTTCACCAAAGAATCCCCCTTCCCGTTTCATTTTCCGGCAACTGGTTCTCTCTATTTTTTTGTCCAACATACATTTCCTCCCGCAGACTGCTTGGCGAACATACGGCTATCAATAAAGTCAAAACATATTCTCTTGTGCATGGATCCAAATCTCTGTTTCTGCTTTATCTCTAGAATTAGACTCTCAAGTGGACTGTAATGAATAAGGATAATCCAATCCCCAGCCTTCGGAAGGATAAAAGATGATTGATTCTCTTCCTTTGAAACTTGAAATTGCAAGGAATTTCTTGGACTTTCATTAATCAACAAATTGACTTTGTTGATTTTGTGTCTCAAAATCATTTAGTAAAGCATATATATAACCCCAGTAACCACAAACAGCATGTATCAGAAGGTGGGGAGAGTTTGATTTGGACCTCAAACTCTTGGTTGCACCTTGAAGCATAACCGAGTTGAACAATAGACAGCATTATTCTCACAGCGATCTTGTATTCTTGGGGCTTGGGTGACTTACAGGGAAAATGAAAGTGAACAGGGGAGGGCTTCCAAAGGAACAGTGGAGAAGAATTAAATTGGGTTATGATTTCTGGGTAGAAAACAAAATATCCCTCAATATTTGAAGAAATAGCAAGGGCATTTAAGAGTCTAATTCTAGAGATAA
>AWOL01S0107742.1:23925-42184 GCA_000715115.1 Nicotiana otophora
GGGAGGAACGGTACTGACGTACTACTCTTTAGCTAAATCCATTAAAGACATATTTGCACTCTCCTTCGGAAACAACTTCTCAGGGAGGGGAGAGGAGAGAAAAAGCCCAAAATACTTTTCTTTGTGGATCGGCTTAAAATGATCCTTTATATATGACCTGGACTCCTAGAGCACAAATAGTCCCTTATGTTTACAAAAATGGAGCACATACGGTAGTGTCTAACAGAAACCGTGTAATAATAACGGCAGTTAGTTACTGTGATCTCTTCCAAATTCAGGAAAAAAAAAACTCCTCTCTTTCTGCTAAGAGAAACCAGCTTCATGAAAAAATACCTTCACCCTGTTTCTGCTAATAGAGACAGTTTGTTAGCCCCTAATGTTGAGACGTGACGGATGCCGACCAGAACCAAATGTCAAGGGCTTGTACATTGCACTTTGGCATGGATTCGTGTGGGTTTGACAAGCAATGTACGGAGCTGGGAGTGTGCTTAAGAAAGTGCACGGACTTGGGCAGGTCAGCTAGGCAAGGTTCCTTGAATGATGGCAAGGCAACCTTGGATGTGGGCGACGACGATGGCAATGACAGACGCATGGCATTTGGCCAATGCATGCATACGGATCAGTGGGACGGCAAGGCTGTGACGAATACATTGTCATAAGCTAATGTGCGATGCATGGTCAAATGACAAGGCAAGGCAAGTTAAAGACAAAGTGTGGGCAAAGCTGTGTGCAAGACATGTTACAGTGGATTAAAGTGCTAATGGTGGGACCATTTCGTGAGAAGTGCTCCACCAAACATGGCTAAGTACTGAAGAGGGACCATTTCGTGGGAAGTGCTCCATTCCATGGCTAAGTGCTTGACAGGTGACAAGCACTATGATGTAATTGCCCCTTTGTAAATTGCCCCTTGTAATCTACCAGTGGCAGCCCTTATATATAGGTGTTGTATTTCGTTGGCTTTGGAGAAAGTCAGTTGTGAGCCTTACAACGGAGAGTCCTTTGTATATTCTGCGAGAATAATAAAAGGTTGGGTATTTACCCGTAATTGTGTTGCTTCCGTTTCAGAAGTCTAAAATAATTCTCTAAGTCTTAAACAATGAGTGGAAAGTAAGGCTGAGTAGCTTGAGTGTTAGGCTGCTGTCGTGCAGTGCCATTTGCGAAAATTTGGCCCAGTAACAACTGGTATCAGAGCTTTGCTCGTGATTTTGAATCATGGCTGGTGGATCCAATGCAGACTTGCGTGAGCGTGTGCAAAAGTTGGAGGCACTGATGGGTGTGACTGACGACCCTTTGGATTTGGACGATCTAATTACTGAGATCTATTGTCTAAAGTATGGATTGAATCAGTTTCGTGAAACTATTCAACAAACGTGTGAGGCCACGAATGTTCAAGTTGAATATGTGAAAAAGGGGAATGAAACTCTTAACTTGGAAATTGTTGTTCTTCGAAGGACTTTGGTTGCTCCTGGACGAGGCAGTGAATATCGATCTAAGATATAGATCCCAGAACCGAATGCGTTTGGTGGATCGCGTAGTGCTAAAGAGCTGGAGAACTTTCTATGGGATATGGAGCAATATTCCGTTACTACCAAGATTCCAAACGGGGAGAAAGTAACCATAACTATGGTGGAGAACTCGCATGGCCGACGACAAAAGTGCGGGCAGGCCCAAGATCGATACGTGGGAGAAACTCCGGAAAGAAATAAAGTACCAGTTCTTACCTAGCAACACATCTTGGCTAGTTAGGGACCGCTTGAAACGTCTGCGGCAAACCGGAATAGTTCGTGATTATATTAAGGAATTCACTTCCTTAATGCTGGATATCCAGAACATTTCGGAGGACAAGTTGCATAATTTTATTTCTGGAATGCAAGTGTGGGCACAGAACGAACTCAGGAGGCAGAACGTGAAGGACCTCCCGAGTGCGATTGCTACAGCAAATTCATTGGTGGATTACCGCAGTACCCGAAGTCTTTCTGAAATTTCTTCTACTTCAAAACCTAAGAAAAAGGTAGAGAAGAAAGGGGAATGGAAGAAGGAAGTCCGAAAAGAATTCGTGAAAAAGGGCAAGGCTATTGCTGACGGATCTACTAGAAATAGAGGCAATGCCAACAAAAAGGGCGATGGTTGTTGGACTTGCGGTGGTTCTCATATTGCAAAAAACTGCCCAAATCGGGCGAGTTAATGCTTTGCTTGCAACAGAAAATAATCGGGAAGGAGAAGGTGGAAAAGTTGTTGCCTTGGTGAACCCTTTGCAACTGTTGAATGTCATCTCGTTGCTTAATGTTGCAAGCAACGAGACCAACCCTCATTCTTTACTGATGCACGTTGAAATGAAAATCGGAGAAAAGGGTGTGATAGCAATGGTAGATACTGGAGCTACTCACACCTTTGTCTCGGCGAAATTGGTGCATAAGTATGGGTTGAATGTGAACAAGTGTCCTTACATGAAGACTGTGAATGCTAAAGCCCAAGCCATTGTGTGTATGGCTTACAATGTTCCTATGTCAATTGGGAACGGGAAGGGGAAAGCTAACTTGATGGTTATTCCACTAGAGGACTTTGAGGTGATCCTTGGAATCGACTTTATGCGGAAAATCGCTTTGTTCCAATGCCTCACTTGGACGGAGAGATGATTATGCATGAAACGACTCCTGGTTTTGTGAAAGCTGTTCATCCTCACGGGAAAGAAGAAACTCAACGAAAGGCTTCATTAGTTTCTGCCATGATGGTAGAAAAAGGTCCGAAGAAGGGGAAATGAGACTTTCCTTGCTGCAATGGTTGAGGTGAAGCCTGATGTGAAGTTTGAAGTGTCGGACTGTGTCACTCCAATATTGAGCGATTTTGCTTATGTGATGCCACTAGAATTGCCTAAGAATTTACCACCACGGAGGGCTATTGATCACAAGATAGAGTTGTTGTCGGGTTCAATGCCCCTGCTCAACCTCCTTATCGGATGGCGCCAAAAGAGTTCGCTGAATTGTGGAAACAATTGAACGAGTTGCTCGATGCGAGATTGATTCAGCCATCAAAAGCTCTCTTTGGTGCACCTGTTTTATTTCAAAAGAAACAGGACGGAACGCTTCAGATGTGGGGCATTGAATAAAATGACTGTGAAAAACAAATATCCAGTTTCGTTGGTGCAAGACTTGTTGGACAGGTTAAGCAAGGCTTGTTGATTCACAAAACTTGACTTAAGGTCTGGTTATTGGCAGGTACAGATAGCTGAAGGTGATAAGTCTAAAACTACATGTGTTACGAGGTATGGCTTATATGAATTCCTTGTTATGCCGTTCGGGTTGACAAATGCCACTGCTAGTTTTTGCAACCTGATGAATGATGTGTTGTATGAATACTTGGATGACTTTGTTGTTGTCTATTTAGATGACATTGTTATCTATAGTCGGACCTTGGATGAACATATCTCACACTTAAGAAGGTTGTTGTCTCGTTTAAGGGAGTACCAAGTTAGCTTTCCCCTCTAATGTTCAAAGGGCAATGTATAAGCCCTTGACATTGGTTTTGCCCGGCATCCGTCAAGTCTCAACATTAGGGGCTAACAAACCACCCCAACTAGTTGAACTCGACGTCCTCGTCGAGGCTGACTTCAAGTAGTCCTCTACTTGCTGTTCATATTGCCACAATGAAGCACCCTTTTCCCAAGTCGCATCTGTCTCGGGCTTTCCTTTCCATTGAATCAAGAATTTCGTCCGCCTATTCTTCTTATGCATCCCAAGAACCCGGTGGTCAAGAACCTTCTCAATTTCTTCCTCAAGCTGAGTGCGCATCTCAGGAGGAGCTCTCTTTGTTTTGTGTCTACCCGGATCTTCAACATAAGGCTTTAAAAAACTGACATGGAAAGTCGGATGTATTTTCATTCTTTCAGGCAACGTCAGTCGGTAAGCAACTTCAATACTTTTGCAGCAACTTCAAAATGACCATCATACCTTGAAACCAAGGTTGTATGCCTAACTCAGCTGTCAATCTTTTTCCAAATCTGCGGAGTAAGCTTTAACAGCACCTTGTCACCCACTTTGAACTCCAAGGGACGCCTATTTTTGTCAGCATATTTCTTCATTCTTCTCTGAGCCTTTGCCAAGCTATCTGTCGCCTTTTTTATCATAGCTTGTCTATCCCAACCATAGCGGTAAGCAGCTGGACATTTACCCCCCGTCTTTTGTTGTGCAATTGCCGCTTGTCGTGCAGGCTACTTCCCCAATACAATCTAAAACGGACGCAGTCACGAAGTGCCTCAAATATTCTTCCAACAGATGGTTAATTCTCTCGGTTTGGCCATCAGTTTGGGGATGATTCGTCGTTGAAAACTTCAAGTTCGTACCCATCAAGTGGAACAAATGAGTCCAAAACTGGCCTGTAAATCGAGCATCCATGTCATTAATAACGTCATTTGGCATTCTGAAATATTTAACCACATTCTTAAAGAACAATTCAGCAGCAACTTTTGAAGGACATTCTGTAGGGGCAGCAATAAAAATAGCATATTTAGAAAACCTGTCAACCACGACCATGATCGACGACAATCCATTGACCTTAGAGAACCCACTGATAAAGTCCATCGAAACAGATTGCCATGATTCTTTTGGAATAGGCACAGGTTGTAGCAAACCCGCCTCCTTCTTCCGCACAATTTTATCAAGTTGACACACAAGGCAACTCTTTACATAGGCTTCCACATCAAGCTCCATCTTGGGCCAAAAGTAGTATCGGGACAATAGAGCCATTATCCTTTCAATTCCTGGATGACCAGCCCATAGAGTATCATGCGTCTCTTTTAACAGTTCACGACGTACCCTATCACTAAGTGGCACTACGATTCCCCCCCTTTGAAATAGAGGAGATCGCCCACGATCCAGTACCGCCTTACCGTCCCTTCCCTCACATGATTCATTGTTTTGATGTACAATGGATCATTAGCAGCACACGACTTGATTTTATCAAGAAAATCATATTAAAGTCGAGTAATAGAATAAACAACAGCAAATACCTCCTTTCAGCTTAATGCATCGGCAACTTGGTTGTGTCTTCCTGGCTTATGCTCCCAAATAAAATCATATTCTGCCAAGAATTCTTGCCAACGTGCCTGCTTCGAACTTAGCTTTTTCAGCGTCTTGAAAAATGTATTGGCCACATTATCCGTTCACACAACAAATCTAGTTCCCAGCAAATACACCCGCCAAATCTGCAAGTAGTGGATCACAGCAACCATTTTCTTTTCATGAGTCGAATATCTTTGCTCTGCTTCATTCAACTTCCTGCTTTCAAACGCCACTGGGTGGTCGTCTTGTACCAATACACCTCCAATAGCCTTGTCGGAAGCATCATTATGAACTCAAAAGGGTAGTTCGAAATCTCGAAGCTACAAGATAGGTTTTGAGGCTATGGCTTCCTTCAACATGTCAAATGCACCACTGCATTTCTCAGTCGACGCCCACCTAGCATTCTTCTTCAACAAATCAGTCAATGGAGCAGCTTTCTTTGAATAGCCCGCAATGAATTTTCTATAATAATTTGCTAACCCAAGGAAAGATCTCAACTCTTTCACAGAATTAGGCGCATGCCACTCCACAATGACCTGCACCTTATTCGGGTCCATCCGCACTTGTTTCTGGCTCACCAAGTGCCCAAGAAATTTGATCTCCTGACTAGCAAACTCACACTTTTCCATTTTCACATAAAGTTGGTACTCCCTTAAACGAGACAGCACCCTTCTTAAGTGTGAGATATGTTAATAAGGTCCGACTATAGATAACAATGTCGTCTAACTAGACAAAAACAAAGTCATCCAAGTACTCATACAACACATCATTCATCAGGTTGCAAAAAGTAGCAGGGGCATTTGTCAACCCGAACGGCGTAACAAGGAATTCATATGAGTCATACCTCATAACACATGTAGTTTTAGACCCATCACCTTCAGCTATCCGTACCTGCCAATAACCAGACCTTAAGTCAAGTTTTGTGAACCAACAAGCCTTGCTTAACCTGTCCAACAAGTCTTGCACCAACGGAACTAGATATTTGTTTTTCACAATCACTTTGTTCAACGCCCTATAATCAACACACATCTGAAGCGTTTCGTCCTGTTTCTTTTGAAATAAAACAGCTGCACCAAACGGAGCTTTTGATGGCTGAATCAATCACGCATCGAGCAACTCGTTCAATTGTTTCCGCAATTCAGTCAACTCTTTTGGCGCCATCTGATAAGGAGGTTGAGCAGGGGGCATTGAACCCGACATCAACTCTATCTTGTGATCAATAACCCTTTGTGGTGGTAAATTCTTAGGCAATTTTAGTGGCCTCACATCAGCAAAATCGCTCAATATTGGAGCGACACAGTCCGGCACTTCAACCTTCACATCAAACTTCACCTCAACCATTGCAGCAAGGAAAGTCTCATCTCCCCTTTTCAGACCTTTTTCGACCATCATGGCAAAAACTAATGAAGCTTTTCGTTGAGTTTCTTCTTTCCCATAAGGATGAACAGCTTTCACAAAACCAGGAGCCATTTCATGCATAATCATCACTCCGTCCAAGTGAGGCATTGGAACAAAGCGATTTTTCCGCATAAAATCGATTCCAAGGATCATCTCAAAGTCCTCTAGTGGAATCACCATCAAGTTAGCTTTTCCCTTCTAGTTCCCAACTAACATAGGAACATTATAAGTCATACCCACAATGGCTTGGGCTTTAGCATTCACCGTCTTCATGTAAGAGGGACACTTGTTCACATTCAACCCGTACTTATGCACCAATTTCGCCGAGACAAAGGTGTGAGTAGCTCAAGTATCTACCATTGCTATCACACCCTTTTCTTCGATTTTCATTTCAACGTGCATCAGTAAAGAATGAGGGTTGGTCTCGTTGCTTGTAGCATTAAGCAACGAGATGACATTCAACAGTTGCAAAGGGTTCACCAAGGCAGCAACTTCTCTACCTTCTCCTTCCCGATTATTTTCTGTTGCAAGCAAAGCATTAACTCGCCCGATTTGGGCAGCTTTTTGCAATATGAGATCCACCGCAAGTCCAGCAACCATCACCCTTTTTGTTGGCATTGCCTCTATTTCTAGCAGATCCGTCAGCAATAGCCTTGCCCTTTTCCACGAATTCTTTCGAACTTCCTGGATTCCCCTTTCTTCTCTACCTTTTTCTTAGGTTTTGAAGTAGAAGGAATTTCAGAAAAACTTCGGGTACTGCGGTAATCCACCAATGAATCTGCTGCAGTAATCGCACTCGGGAGGTCCTTCACGTTCTGCCTCCTGAGTTCGTTCTGTGCCCACGCTTGCATTCCAGAAATAAAATTATGCAACTTGTCCTCCTCTGACATGTTATGGATATCCAGCATTAAGGAAGTGAATTCCTTAATATAATCACGAACTATTCCGGTTTGCCGCAGACGTTTCAAGCGGTCCCTAGCAAGCCAAGACGCATTGCTAGGTAAGAACTGGTCCTTCATTTCTTTCCGGAGTTTCTCCCTCGCATCGATCTTGGGCCTTCCCGCACTTTCGTCGTCGACCATGCGAGTTCTCCACCATAGTTTTGCATCTCCCGCTAGGTACATGCTTGTTATGGTTACTTTTTCCCTGTTTGAAATCTTGACAGCAACGAAATATTGCTTTATATCCCATAGAAAGTTCTCCGACTCTTTAGCACTACGCGCTCCACCAAACGCCTTCGTTTCTGGGATCTTTACCTTAGAACGTTCTTCACTGCCTCGGCCAGGATCAGCCAAAGTTCATCGAAGAACAGCAATTTCCAAGTTAGGAGTTCCATTCTCCTTTTTCAGATCTTCAACTTGAACATTTGTGGCCCCACACGTTTGTTGAATAGTTTCACGAAACTAATTCAATCCATCCTTTAGACGATAGATCTCAATAATTAGATCGTCCAAATCCAAAGGGTCGTCAGTCACACCCATCAGTGCCTCCAACCTTTGCACACGCTCACGCAAGTCTGCATTGGATCCACCAGCCATGATCCAAAATCACGAGCAAAGCTCTGATACCAGTTGTTACAGGGCCAATTTTTCGCAAATGGCACTACACGGCAGCAGCCTAACACTCAAGCTACTCAGCCTTACTTTTCCCTCACTGTTTAGGACTTAAAATTATTTCAGACTTCTGAAACGGAAGCAACACAATTACGGGTAAACACCCAACCTTTTATTATTCTCGACGCATATACAAAGGACTCTCCGTTGGAAGGCTCACTACTGACTTCCTCCCAAACCAACGAAATACAGCACCTATATATAGGGGCTGCCACTAGCAGATTACAAGGGGCAATTTATAAAGGGGCAATTACATCATAGTGCTTGTCACATGTCAAGCACTATGAACAAGCACTGAGCCATGTAATGAAGCACTTCCCACCAAATGGTCCCTCTTCAGTACTTAGCCATGTTTGGTGGAGCACTTCCCACGAAATGGTCCCACCATTAGCACTTTAACCCACTTTAACATGTCTTGCACACAGCTTTACCCACACTGTCTTTAACTTGCCTTGTCATTTGACCATGCCTCGCACATTAGCTTATGACAATGTCTTCGTCACAGCCTTGTCGTCCCACTGATCCGTACGCATGCATTGGCCAAATGCAATGCGTTTGCCATCGCCATCGCCGTCGCCCACATCCAAGGTTGCCTTGCCATCACTCAAGGAACCTTGCCTAGCTGACATGCCCAAATCCGTGCACTGACTTAAGCACACTCCCAGCTCCGTACATTGCTTGTCAAACCCACACGAACCCATGCCAAAGGGCAGTGTACAAGCCCTTGACATTGGTTCTGCCCGGCATCCGTCACGTCTCAACATTAGGGACTAACAAACAGCAAGAAGCCAAGAATGAAATCATGGTACCCCCACAACATGGATTCAAATTTCATAGTCTAAGATAAGTTCATAACAGAAAATTTGAGCATTCCAATCTTTCAATCGTCAACCTATTTGACGAAAAACCATGGCAATCAAATACACAATATATTCCTCAACTTTTTTCTTGTAATTTTTGTATGTGTTTTTGCGAGTTTATCACATGGTGTCCATTTTGATCAAGATCCGCTAGGAGCTATTGTCAATGGTGCTAATGGTACAGCGATCTGGGTGATTCTTTTTTCTTGCCATGTATCTGAAAATTGTGCCATGCCAAGCATTTTTGGTGTCAGATTTACGCCAACAAACACAGCTTGATATATCCTGCTACAAAGAACTTTATAGGTGATCTACAGTGGCTTTGTATGGTCTTAACTAACTAGCCAGAACCATCAACAGTGGCTTTGTGTGGTCTTAAACTAACTACCCAGAACTTATGGAAAGTTTCAATCTAACTAAAAACAGGAGCTTGGAGTTTTGCTAAAGCTTGGATGCTATTTAAACACCATTATCACATTGGCAAAATTTCCACTCATCTTGTGGTTCAACCCCTCTTATCTCTCTACTCCTTCCTTTAACAACCTGTCTTGCTGTCATAACTTGATCGACCGCAAGTCCACCAGCAACATGTCTTTGTACTTGAAGAATTTCTCAGTGTCCGGGAAGAAGATCAACGAGACATTAAAGCACTCTTTAAATCCATTTTAAATTCTGATGCCATTCTAACAAAGTAAAAAAACAATTTTTTATTCAATAATCAAGAAGGATTAAATTTATTGTATATGTTTTTTCTAAAACGAAAAATTTATTGTAGTTGTTTCTGGTGTAAAACTTGCAGGTGTGGTGTATTTCTGGGTATGTTCGAATTATATATGGTTTCTATCGCTAGTGCATTGCATATTATTACTACTTAGTTGATCCAGATAAATGAAAATAGAAAATCAGGGAATAGAAGGGGTATGTTCTTCAAGGGTAAGGGATTCATTCTATCATCTTTTCAGTTAAGGATATTTCCGTGATACACATGTGACCAACTACCATCATAGGAGTATTAAACAGTTTGTGTAACAGAATACTAAAAGGACTCCATTCTTGTAAACTTTGGAGTTTAGGGACTATTTGTGCTCTAGTTATATACAAGGGGCCATTTTAAGCCTACTCACAAAGATAAGGGACTATGTCGGGTATTTTCTCGGGAGAGGGTGTTAAACCTTCATAAAATGAACAGAGTAAGAAGAGAGGATGTTCCAGGAAAGTTACCTTAGCAGTAGCAAAGTCTATGTAGAGTGTCTCCATATGATGCAAGGCTCGTAAAAGGCCAGCTACTCCAAACAAATTAAACTTTTCCAAACGCAACTCCTCTAGCGTTAGATATTTGCATTTCGGTTCGGGAATCTGTACTTCTTTGAACTGCAACATGCACATGACCTGGTGCAGTAATCCCAATGAAACTAGTAATGAATGGAGAAAGCAACAGCAGAAAAAAGAAAGTACTCCACCGCAGCGAGACAGTGTTGTGATGAATCAAACCATCTAAGCATTTTTTTCTACCACTCTGCTTGTTTCTTTATCAAACAAAACAAAAAAATCTAAATACTTTAAGCTACATCAATGTACAAAAATTCTGGTTTCTAGATTATATCATTTGGAGGTATGATAGAAGAAATAACAGGCTTCTAAAAGTTGACAAACGGATTGCGAAAAGGCTCACAAGGCCACAAGTTTATGTAGTTGATCTTGTTGTGTTTGTGAAATTTATGCAGATGTTCTCAATTGTATAATGTTTTATATTCTGCAAGTGTCTACGGAGTAATTATCAATGAGAGAAAACAAAGACTTTTGAGTTAGAACAAACCTCTATAAACCAATTTCCTATTGTTAGCTCGGTTGCACAACTCAATTTTTGAAGATAATCTTGGACGAGAGTCCCAAAGCCGTGATGTGAATCACGACAACTGTCTTCCTCATCATCATATTGTTCACCATGATCACCCGGATCGTCTTTGATACAGTGAGTGTGGAAAGTAAGAATAGCAGTAACCAAGGAGGACACATCTACAAGCCTACATTTGAGATACAACAACAACCCAATAGAATAACACTAGTGGGGTCTGGGGAGGGTAGAGTGTACGCAGACCTTACCCCTACCCGAAGGGACAGAGAGGTTGTTTCCGGGAGACCCTTGGCTCATAGACAATAGAACAAGCCTACATTTGAGATGAACTACTGAAATCTCCAGATGTTGAAGATACGGGGCAACAATTTCCAGCGATTCATCACTGTCAAGACTAGGAAATAAAAAACATTTCAAATTCAGTCTCTTCAACTTTAAAGAATTAATGTCCACACGAAGAAATCCCCCAACTGAAATTCCATAGTTTCTAAAGCAGGATAACCTGACACTAAGATCAAGATATCCTCATCGGATAACACCAAATACTCCAACTTTATGCTCTTTAGAGACTTCCACTGAATGGCCGCTCCAGAATCAAAGCAATAAAATTTCAAATGTAATGTTACCAAGAGGAACAGGTGTAGAAAGATTCAGGCAATGTGCAACCGTTCCTATTAGAACTTGACCAGTATACAAAATCTTCCACTTTATTTTCAACAGCAAAACTAAGCCATCGGCTCATATGCGACTTGTATGGAGACAGGCGACTGCAGTCGAGCTTTAATCTTTTTATTTTGGAAGAAACAAAATGAGCTAACACATAGTCAACAAAGGATACGAAGTAGTTTGTTTTCCGGTAACTTGTACGAGTGAAATTGAGGTTATCAACTGAAGAGCGCCACCTTTTAGAGAGAATACAGGTTTTGAATGCATCCTTTGCCGTAGGCAAAAGAGAGAGTATTTGAACTAGCACTGAGTCCGGCAACTGACTAATTCGATCTAGGGTTTTGGTCACGCTCAACTTCTGTTTCTTCAAAGATGTATGATTTATCAAATTACTACTACTGCTGCTACTTGTAAAGCCGTCATTTTGGCTGGAATCGCCGGAAGAATCTTGGCTGGAGTCGCCGGAAGAAGCCATGATTTAATTTTGGAACCAAAAGGGTTTGGAATCGTCTCTCACTCAAACACTTTGTGATCTTTGTTTTTGTCTTTTAAATACTTCGGCATTATTAGATTTAGGGGTGTTTAGGTTTGGTCGATTTTTTATTAAAATCAAAATCAAACCAATTTAATCGGTTTTTAAAATTTTAAAACCAAAATCAAACCAAATTAAATATAAACCATCGGTTTGATTGTTGTTGGTTTGATTCGGAGTTTTGGTTCTTAATAAGCTAATGATAAATCGATAATAGTAAAACAACACTATACAACAATATTTTAAGTATTACTAGACCATAAATTCAAATACCTACGGTGATAGTTCTTTTAACTATTTATATTTAAACTGTAGCATATAATATAAAGTAGAGTATTAAAATTGTAGCAATAATATAAGATAGAAAACTGTACCGGGTGAACTAAGTTGTAGTACATGATAGAATCAAAAGAACAAGCCAAAATAAAGGTTCCAAAGTACAAACATCACTTTGTTGAATTAATGATAAAGTATTCATTATAACAAATTAGAATTTTACGTTCATAAAAATTTTCTCAAACTTTAGCCCGTAATCTTACAATTTGAGTAGCTTTTTTTTGACTTTTGTGATAATTGTTTTTGTAACTCTTCTGTTAGGCAAAAGTAGATACGTAGGGTTAGAGAATTTGAGTCTCTTAGGGAAAAGAAATTGGCCAATTTCTATTACTTTGGGCTTAGGCAATCTTTTAAGATATAAGTAGTATAAACCAAAATCTATATATAATAATTAAAATGCAAAAAATATTTAAAATTATTTACAAAAAGATATGATACTTTATATAAATATTTATCAAATTTTATATAATTTATCGGTTTGGTTCGGTTTATTTTTCGGTTTTTATAATAGAACCAAAACTAAATCAAATATTATCGATTTTTAAAATTTAAACCAAAACCAATATAAATCAAGAAAAATATCGGTTTGCTTAATCGGTTTTCGATTTGGATCGATTTTTTGTCAAACCATGAACAACCCTAATTAGATTTGAACAGAGAAACTGAATAAATACATTGACCATCATATTTGCAAGACAATTCGGCATAAATATTATACTGGACAAATTCTTAAAATATATCAAATGGCAAATGGAGTAACTCTTTTTTCAGAAATAACATTTTAGCACTGATGAAAATTATCCAAAAAGAAAAAATATGGATTTAAGTTTTATATACTTACTGTGTAAAGAAAATTATTAGTAGTACATTGTTAGGATATTTTTTAAGAGACAAGAGCATGTAAGTTAGTGGGCGTTTGGACATAAGAACTACTATAAAATTCCGGAACAAAGTTATAAAAAAAAAAAAAAAAAAAATCAAGTAAAAATAGTATTTGAAAATTAGAGTTGTGTTTGGACATGAATATAATTTTGGGTTGCTTTTGAATTGTAAAAATTTTGCAAAATAACTTTTTGGAGTTTTTAAAATTTTTAAAAAAATTCAAAATTTATCTTCATATGAAAATTAAAAATTTTATGACCAAATAGTGATTTTGAAAAAAAGTGAAAATTCTTATGGCCAAACGGGTTCTTAGTAACATAAAAATACGGCTTCGGTTAGTTAAATTTACGACCAATTAATTATAGTGATTGAAAACCGAAGTAAGTTATTCAATAGATCAAACTTCAGAATGAACTGTCCAAATGAAAATTAGTGCAAAATTTAGAGATTATCTATTGTATTTAGCCAAAATCAATCAATGACAAAAGCTCTTAATTAGTTTCATTTCACCACTATAAGTGGTATGTTTGTAGAATGAAAATAAATGTAAAATGAAAACAGAACAATGTTTTCACTATTTATTTTTTTTTTGGTTGTTGTCACGACTCAATTTCCCCTATAGACCGTAATGGCACCCAGCGTCGCCGTTAAGCAAGCCAACGGTGAACTAATCCATGTTATTTCTCTTTTTAATAAGCTTTCAAGTAATTAAATTATATTTATTAAGAAATTAAGGAGTAGAAAAATTAATAAATAAAACGAAGACAACTGAGTGACAATCATAGTGATATAGTGATATAAGTACTCCAAAACCATAAAGTCTACTAGTATGTGTGCCAAGACCTGGTGTCACAAGTGTATGAATAACTAGTACATTATACAAAACCCTAACTAATGTCTATCTGACGGATAGCTATGTTAGCTAAGCCACCTGCCTCACCAGGGTTTCCATCCGAACTAGTGCCTTAAGTAGGAAGGCAAATGAAATTATGAGGTATGGTATCGTATATAAGAGAAAGCTTGCTTTTAAGGGTGATCTTTCGCCTTTATTGAGGAGATATAAAACAACTTTACTTACTAATAAAGCGGCAAGAAGCACCTTCTTTCTCCCTTTATATTAGTAGTTGAGTGCTCATTCTTGCTCGGATCTTGACCGGATCCGAACTTCCCAAGCTCTATGCTGTTGGAGAACTCTGCAAGGGTCTTACCAGCTTCTTGATTGACTATATTTGAGTCTTTGGAGTACTTTAGGATTATATCCCGCGTAATGGATTTGTGCTTGTGGGCCGGGGTGAATATTGCAGACCAGCGGATCTGGTGGTCGACAATCGTTCGGACTCCACTCGGTGTCCGGTACCCGTATTGGAGTCCAATTATATCCGAATTCGCGCCGCGTATGGCCCCATTCGAGGAAAAGTGCTCCCTACCAAGAATTTTTCCATACCTAGGGATCAAAACTGATACCTCTGGTTAAGGGAAGAACAGTTCCATCCACTGCACCATATCCTTTGGTGGTTAATATTTTCACTTCTCAATAAGAAACCAAGCAAAAACTTTCTCCCAATGAATTGGAATCGAATTTTTTGTGGTATTCGTTGTATTCACGTTATTATATTCATAAATACAGTAGCGAAATTCGCCTAAAAAATAGGGGAGTCTAGATGTGCGATTGTATTCGTTGTATTCACGCTACTATATTCATGAATACATTAGCAGAATTCGCCTAAAAAATAGGGGAATCTAGCTATTTAATAACTGAAAGAGGATCAGTTAGCGTGTATCACTCCTAATTTAACCCAACAAAATCAATTCTACATAAATTTAGCTGCTACTGTATTGTATTGCATTCGCGCGACTATATTTATAAATATAGTGAGGTAATCAAGAAATAGGGTGTATACCATTTTATTCAATTCGATTGTATACATTGTATTCAATTCACAGATATTCATTATTCACTATTATACATTGTATTCAATTCACCGTATTCAATTCGAATGTATCAAACAAAAAACAAATCACAAAACACAGTAATATTCAGTTGTATTAAAAAAATACAAACCTTTAGAATATATAAATACGGACGAAAAATAATGTATTCATATAAAAACACCATATATTTGTACAAAATACAATGTATATATATCATTGTATGTGACTAAAATATCAAGAAGAGAAGAAAGCTTGTCGGAGATAGCGTTTTCCGGCCAAGCAAAATATTGTATACATTGTATTAAAACTAAAAATGGGGACAAACGAAACCCGACCCTCAAATCTTCTCCGGCGTAGCCATGGCCAGATCTAATCGCCTAAGAGGATGAGCCAATAGTGGATAATGACGCTGACGATTCTGACGCCGACGAGGAATCTGATGACGACCACGATGATGACGTCGACGGTTCTGGTGATTTGATGGAGAAGAGAGAGGATTGAGAATCTTGCTATAAGAGAGAGAGAGAGAGAGAGAGAGAGAGAGAGAGAGAGNAAGAAATAGGGTGTATACCATTTTATTCAATTCGATTGTATACATTGTATTCAATTCACAGATATTCATTATTCACTATTATACATTGTATTCAATTCACCGTATTCAATTCGAATGTATCAAACAAAAAACAAATCACAAAACACAGTAATATTCAGTTGTATTAAAAAAATACAAACCTTTAGAATATATAAATACGGACGAAAAATAATGTATTCATATAAAAACACCATATATTTGTACAAAATACAATGTATATATATCATTGTATGTGACTAAAATATCAAGAAGAGAAGAAAGCTTGTCGGAGATAGCGTTTTCCGGCCAAGCAAAATATTGTATACATTGTATTAAAACTAAAAATGGGGACAAACGAAACCCGACCCTCAAATCTTCTCCGGCGTAGCCATGGCCAGATCTAATCGCCTAAGAGGATGAGCCAATAGTGGATAATGACGCTGACGATTCTGACGCCGACGAGGAATCTGATGACGACCACGATGATGACGTCGACGGTTCTGGTGATTTGATGGAGAAGAGAGAGGATTGAGAATCTTGCTATAAGAGAGAGAGAGAGAGAGAGAGAGAGAGAGAGAGAGAGCATAATTGGTGTATTTCATGCCTCAATAGAAGGTATAAATAAATAACTATTTTGCTATAAAAATAAAAAAGATAATTATAAGTAATAATATTTTGGTTTATAATAAATAAGGTATAATAGTTTGGTATAAGAGGTAAAATTTTCTTTAATTTTTATACACTGTCCCAAGTAACTTGGCACAGTCCATTAAATACTCCTCTATTTTACGAAATATCTAAACTTTATTCTTTGTTATAAATTATTATCTGCGCTTAATTTCAATGGAGCTAAAATCTGAAAAATAAATTGAATAGTTTTAGACCATAGTCAAGTATATGATAAATTTGGACGTTTTCCCGAAGTATTTGACACGTGAAATCTATCCCATCATTAAAGATTTAAAATCAAGGATGAATACAATACAATTTTTTAACGACAATGATATAAATGACCCTAAAGTATAATATATATGGTAAAATTAAATTATTTCATTTGATTGGAGGGTAAATTTCAATCTTTTCTCATTAGGAATAAACAATTATGCTAAGATTTTTTGCTATTGTGAATTGGTCACGAGATATCAGCCTTTCTAAAAATTCTTTTGGTTTTTCCATCACAATTGGTTCTTTGTATTTTGCCATTAGTAGTAATTATTTTCTCTTTCTTTTTAAGATTAAAGAAGGTCAAGATATTTCTTCCAGCTGACAAATATATATTATTATTACATAAATAATATGATTGATCTTGATACTTTATAGTCACAACTAAAACATAATTATTCTGCTTTTTGCGAGTTCTCATTACCTGTAATTTCATCTGTACGATTCTTTGGCATCTCAATTGTATTGTGTACTACACCATTTGGCAGGAAAAGAACAATCTCTGCATGAATAAAGTAATTTGGTGACTAGTTTCCTAATAACTTGATCATTCATAAGTGTAAAGTATCACCACAACTAAGGAGAACAAAACTGGTACAACTAATTACTACCTCTGCTTATTTTTATTTATCTACTATACTAAAAATATATTTTCACTTTTACTTGTTTATTATACTAAATTAAGAGAAAGACAATCTTTTTTTTCTGTTTTACCCTTATCATTAACTACTCATTCCCAAATCATTTCCCAACACTTTTGAAAATGCTATCATTATTATGGTAAAATTGTAAATACAAAATTCATTTATTTTTTCTAAAAGAGAGCGAAAAGTCAAAAGTGGACAACTAAAAGTGAACGAAGGGAGCAATTCGGAAAGTAAGCTTAGCCCTGCGCGGAAGATACATTTACTAGCCAACGCTCGAGATTGATTATCTATCTACAGAACCGTTGTTTGCTCAACTCTAGAAAAAACACACATCTTGACTGTTCCTGGTGAAAAGAAATGAAGTCACACCTATAACAAATATGTCGTGTCTATTTATTGTAAGAAATACAATGAAGAGTATCAGTCCTCAAACTCTTTCACATTCCCCAAATTTGTCAGAGGAATGAAGATTCAGGAAAATCAAGCAATTGAATGTAATCAAACAGTCCTATTATGAGCACGACCTCAGGTAAAAGCATTTAACAGCATTTTAAGCCTCAAATACAACGGCTACAAATTCTTTGCTTAAACAAACAGTAGGGACCTTTCTTTCCAAGAAAAAAACAAAGAAGACAACCTTACTCCCAGTTATAGAATGCGGCTTGTAGCGCCGATCTTGACAGTTCCAAGAAAATAACAGTAGCAAGAAAATTCCATGCACATATGCAACGTGTAGAGTGCAACAAACAAAGGAGATTCATGAGAAACCGAACATCAGTATCATTTGGAATGCCACGAGTTCATAATTACACCTGCAGTAAATCAAACGCCTATAATATGAGGTGACATTTCTAGTATGCCCCGAAACAGAAGTTCTGGTTTCTCATTCTGAAGCAGACTCTTGGTAATGTTATTCCCGGTCAATATTTCTGTATTTGTAAATATTAATCCTGCAAAATAAAAGTTAA